>CM065590.1:256098453-256116662 GCA_033119425.1 Bufotes viridis
TGCAGAAAGAAGATGTGGTCAGGAGACGTCATCAAAGTGATTTGTGCAGCACTGTGAAAAAAAGGAAAGAACTACTCAAGTCAAGGGAGACATCAGCTGTAAATCACTGAGTGGGGGACTAAACAGGATTATTAAAGGGGTTATCCCACCTTCTCATTTCATCACTGCGTCTCCTGTTAGCTTTGCACAAACTCCTATTTCCTGGGGCGTTGTCCTTTCTATTGATTGGCAGCGCGCTTAGCACTCTGCTGATCAGTTGACTCTGCCTCCCTTACTTGTGTGCGTTCTCCCGATACAGTGCAACTTTCTGCTGGCTCAGTTCTAATACCGCACTTGTGCCTCGCTGAAAACAGAGCATGAGCGGCTCTGTTTCTGATTTTGCACTAGGGAAGGAAGAACCGCGCATGCGCGTCCGCCAGGCGCCGTGCCCGTTCATTGAAATACAGCCACACACTAGATAAAGATATTTTCGGCCACCGCGCATGCGCGACCAGTGCTTTCGGAAAGCGAAAGGTGGCCTTAACTAAGGGAGAACTAAGTACAACAAAGAGGTAATAGGGGGAGTTTTAGCGAGAATAGTAGGATTTGCGCTGACACATTAAACACTGATCCTTTTGATGGGATAACCCTTTAATTATTGTGTTTTGTTATGTGCATGATCACAAAACCACTCTCCACCACCCCTGGTCCGCAGGAATATTGTCTGGCATGAAACTGGTCCCTGAAAAACAGGTTGGGGCACTGCTGTAGAGGATTATCACTTAGTGTTTATATTAATGATTAAATAGTAGTTACAACACAGTAGTCCCTCAAGATACAATGGTCTCAGGCTACAATATTTTTAACATACAATGGTCTTTTCTGACCCATCATGAATTAAAACTAGACTCAACATACAATGTCTTTTGTCTCCGCTTAAAAATCATCTTCTGAGTGGACACATAACGGACCCCATTATAGTCTATGGGGTCTTTAGGCTCCGTTCGGCTCAGTTTGGTGTCAGTTATAAGTCTTCTCCGTCCTTTCATTCTCCTGCTCCGAAACGGAGCAGGAGAACGGAAAGGCTGAGTGGTGATGTGAGCGAAGCCTAAGCTGCTATTCCTGGATGTTATATGTAAGGACTTGTTTTATCTATCTTAGTCATTTGCTTATTTTTCTTAAATCTTAATTTTCTTTTATCTTGGATGACATTTGACCCTGGGTTCAGACCTGGCGTTCTTGAAACGCGTTTTAGTCGTAGCGTATTTCAGCGCTTTTGCAAAATAGGAAGCACTACTGTGGTGTCAATCACAAAGCGCGCAACAAACGCCCCTAAAAAAGCTCAAGTACTTGTTTTGCGTCGGGCGCTTTACAGCGTGTTCAAGCGCGCTGTAAAGCGCTCAAGTGAGAACCAGAGCCATAGGAAAGCATTGGGTTTCATGTGTTGAGCGTTTTACAGCATGTTTGAACGCGCTGTAAGACGCTCAGGTGTGAACTTAGGGTTAGGGCTGTGGAACCGATTATTCAAGTTAAAATGGTTCAGCATACAATGGTCATTTTGGCACCAATTAATATTGTAACTTGAGGACCACTGTATGCCTCTGACATCTCTACATGAGGATCTGGAATGTAACGGGCATAAATGATTTCCATCTACCTAAACTTTTAATTACGTGTACTGGCACGTTGTTCTTGGAAGCAGCTGCGGCTGCACCAATGCGGAACAAATGGACCGCAATTGATTGTGGATCAGTACCAGAGATAGCTAACAAGATGAGGATGTATTTCAAGAAAGATTAAATGCTCAGAGGTGCCGCCAAGTCTAAGCAAAGGAGAATCATTAGGAGTTGACTCATTGACACGCATCCATTTATGCAGAACTTTTACCGAACACCATCTAGAACGGGTGGGAAAATATGTGACCTCTACGGAATTCCCGGCCTCGTAGTTTTGGTAGCGTGCAAGGTGAGTACGAAACAAGTGCCATTCCACACCAATTGCCCCTCACGAATGAAACACTTGCTAGAACCGGCTGTGGTAAACTCCCTGGCCGGAGAAAACCATAGAAAGCCAAGTACATAGCCATCTTAATAAGTAAGCTAATGTACTTGCCAAATGGAGTACTTATGCAAGGAATTCGACAAGGACTTGAACAACTCGCTTGATACTGGCTGCCATGCTGGTCGGCTTACCGCAGATACCTTCTGAATTCCTCTTAATAAAGTTTTAATAGGATGAGCAGAAAACAATGAGGCTGATCTGGATGTTGTATGCCCCAATGGTGTTGTATCCCGGCGAGGTAGAATTTAATGGTGCTGGGTGCCAACTTAAGATTAGAGTGGCAAAAGCAGCAAATGCTAATAGGTAGGTAATGGGCCCTTCTCCTGCTGGCGGGTGTGGAACTGTAAAGTTGTTAAATAAGGCCCATGCAGTCTTGTATGTTCTGAGAGTATTCCTAGAAAGTGCTTACGTCATCAAGGACCTGGCTGTGGCAAGATGTAAATCTAGACCATTACCAACTTATGATGGTGAGGAGTTGCCGACGGTACACGATCTGCCCCTGGAAAACCTGAAAAAGAGTTCAAATTTGAGTCTAGACAAAGCATCTGCTGCGATGTTGTGTTGCCCACTGATATAAGTACAAATAAAGTGCACACAGAGATCCTCGAAAACTGTCTGTAATACTTGAAAATCCTGGAGTACTATTGCGAGGGTTATATCAGTAAGAAGTAATCTAGGTAGTGGATAGACGTGATTGACACGAAAGGTGTTTTCCAAAACCCAATGAAGGATGCTGGTGAACTAGTCAAAAATCCAAGGGCTGGTCTTTGAACCAAATGTAAGTGTCACCGCTGGTTCTGGGAGACGGTCGGTCAGAGGTTCCTCCCTGTCTTGTGTATGATGTTCTTTCTTTTGGTTTCACTTTGCTCAGTTCCTTTCTCTCCCTCAGCTGCCTCTTATCTTTGATTAATTGGTTTGCTTTATATTCCCTCCCTTCCTGTTTCTCCGTGCGGTTTATATTACTTCCTGGATGAAGTATGTGCTGCTGGAGGCTGCAGTTGTTTTGCTCTAAGATAAGTGCATTCCGTTTACTTTGTGTTTTGTTTGCTGGCTTGATTCTAGGTGACCCTGACTCCCTCCGTATTCAGTGCAGGAGCCGGTGGCCGTTCCCTCACTACTATAGGGAAATCAGGTGTCACTCAGTTATAGGCATGAGGGCATGTATCTGTCTACCACCGGACTTGTACATGTGCACAGTAGTTTTGGAGAGTTCTTAGGATTTATAGGGCCCTCCTATGTTTTCCTTAGTTTGGGGTCAACCCAGTCTGTCGTTATTTATCAGTTCCTGCTAACTGTCCTCCATCCTTGACATTATAAACCGCCATAACCGTCTTAAGCATGGATCCGGTTTCATGCCTTGATTGACCGCATGCAAGGTCTTCCTCTAGTGGTAGCAGCTCTCCGTAAAACTGTTTCTCAGCTTCAGGTGACCGGTTCTGCTGGCATTCATGGAGTTTGTTCCGAGCCTAAAATCTCTCTTCCGGATACGTTTTCCGGGGTAGTGAGAACTTTGTTTTAGAAAGGCTTGCAAACTCCATTTTCGCTACGCCCTCATTCCTCTGGTGATGAGGAGCAGAGGGTGGGGATCATCATCTCGCTGCTCAGGGATAAAGCTCAGTCTTGGGCCTTCGCGCTGCGCGAGCACGCCCCTCCGATCGGTAGATTAATTTTTTATATCCCTGGGTCAGATATATGATGATCCGGATCGTATTGCTCTGGCTGAATCTAACTGCGTCTTTTATGCCAGGGTAAACAGTCCGCAGAGATATATTGTTCTGAATTTCGGAGGTGGGCAGCTGATACTGGTTGGAATGACGCTGCACTCCAAGTCAATTTTGTCATGGTCTTTCTGAGAGATTAAAAGATGCATTTGCGTTTTATGAGAAGCCAGTGTCTTTGGAGTCTGCCATGTCTCTAGCTGTTCAGTATTGACAGGCGTCTGAGAAAGAGAGAGGAGACTACTCTTTCCTGTCATATTCAGCCCAAGGACACTGGAGTTGTCTCATGCAGTGCGCAGGGTCTCAATCTGTCTCTATACCCTCTGTGGAGGACCCCATGAAGCTGGGTTTAGTTGCTTCTGATACTGAGAGGATTCAGCCCTCAGAGGAGGGTATGTTTCTGTTGTGGAGGTATTAACCATTTAGCTAATGTTTGCCCTTCTAGGAGGCTCATAGGGTTTCCTGAGGGTAAGAAAAAGAAAAGATGAAGAAACCCTCTAATAACTTTCCATTTGCTACAATTGGCAATGTTAATGCGAAATTGAAGATTTGCCGTTTGCTTGTAGTTGCCGTTTTCTCCTACCTGTCAGGGTGGTGCTAGACAGCAAGAACTTTGTGAGATTTTTGTTGATAGTGGAGCAGCTGTCAATCTCATTGATAGTCAATTTGCTACAACACATGGTTTCCAGGTGTGCACTTTAGAAAACGCTATACCTGTTTTGCTATCGATTCCACTCCACTTTCTCAAAAATGGTTAAGGACATAGTTCACAATATCCGTTTGACTTTGGGTGACACTCATGTTGAGGATGTGTCATGTTTTTGTCTTAAGCGGATTACCTACTCCTCTAGTGTTGGAGGCTACCCTGGCTCACTAAACACTAACCCCACCATTGATTGCAAGCAAGGCAAATAAATGGTTGGAGTGAGTTTTGCAGAAGATACCTCACTGGAAACTCTCAGCAGAGGTTTCTACCAAGACTGTACCTTCTTTTCTCTCGGAATGTTCTGATGTGTTTCCGAGAGTGGTTTCCAGGAGCTGCCTCTCACCGGGAGTATGATTGTCCAATTAATCTCATTCCAGGTGCCAAGCTGCCTAGATTATGCAATCTCTCTCAACCTGAGAAGCCGCCATGCGTACTTATATCTCTGAGAGCCTGAGAAAGGACATATCAGATCCTCGAAGTCACCTGTTGCCACTGGTTTTTTTCTTTGTTAAAAAAGATGGTTCTTTAAGACCTTGTCTGGATTTCAGGGAGCTTAACCGTATCACGATTCAGTGACCCTTATCCGCTTCCTCTGATCCCGGAGTTGATTTAAGAGGGGCATACAACCTTGTCAGGGTCAGGAGAGGGACGAATGGAAGATGGCCTTCAATACCCGGAGGAGTCATTTTGAGAACTTGGTTCTGCCCTTGGTTTCGATGGATGCTCGGCCGTCTTCTAACATTTTGGGAACAACATTTTCTAATTATTACAGAAAGTTCATTTGAATTATTCCTCTGTTGTTAAGGCACTCGCTGGATATGACTAAAAGGGGTGGATTTTTCCTCATGGTCGGAAGAGGCGCTTCAAGCCTTTTCTAGTATTGCTCAAGCGTTTTGCTTCCGGCTCCCATTTCAGGTACAACCTGATGTCTCTCTACCTTTTATTGTTGAGGTGGATGCCTCTGAGGGTAGAGGTGGGCGCGGTCTCATCTAGGGTCCCTCTCCTGCTAAATGATGCAGCCATGTGCCTTTTCTCAAAAAAGCTCTCAGCGCAGAGAAATTCATGATGTGGGAAATAGGAGTTGTTGGCCATCAAATTGACTTTTGAGGAATAGCGTCATTGGTTGGAGGAGCCAGACACCCAATTACCGCTTTTACCGACCATGGAATCTGGCCTACCTCCTCCTTTAGGGATGAACTTCACATGATGTTGACCAAAGCATGTGATGAGCGAATCATCAGCAGGGCAGAATTTGACTACCTCTGTCCCAAGCACCCAGTACTGGCTACCTTTTATAGCCTGCCAAAGCTTCATAAGCAGAGGCATCCAACTGAAGGGTAGGCCTATTGTCTCGGAGCATAGGGAGTCTGACGTCATTTGTAAGTACCCTACGGTGGATATGATATACGACCATTTGTAGAGGAGTTACCTTCCTATGCCGAGAACACTATAGATGTCTTGCAGCCCTGGTACAGGAGTATACAATGTGACGATGACGCCTGCTGGCTAGCCTGGGCGTTGAGGCCCTCTGACAGCTCGCATACCCCATGAAAGTGGGTGTCGAGCTGTGGAGAATCACTCCGACAAAGAGGTGAACATTATCAGCGTCACAATACTCTTGCTGATGGACCTTCTGGGGTCTGTCAGCTACGTCTGCGTGTTTATTTTTGACGGACTGCAGTTTCCCCACACTGCCCCTAACGCTTTGCGGCTTCACCCTACACTGCCCCTGACACTGTAGTTTCCACACTGCCGCTGAACACTGTAGTTTTCCCCCACCCTGCCCCGACACTCGAAGCTTCCCCACCGCCCTCAAACTGTTGTTTTTACCCACACTGCCCTTCACGCCAGGGTTTCTCCCACACTGCCACCACATAGTAATTTCCCTCACACCGCCCCCATGCCAGCAACTTCCACACTGCCATACCATATGTAGTGATTTTCCCCCCACACTGTAGTTTCTCCCATACTGTATTTTTCCTCACACTGTATGCTCTCTCCCACACTGTAGTTTCCCATACTGTAGTGTTTCTCCCACACCGTAGTTTCCACACTGTAGTTTCTCCCACACTGTAGTTTCCACACTGTGGTTTCCTCCCATACCTGGTTTCCCACACTGCCCCCACACAATGTGTTCTCCCCACACCGTGGTTTCCCCACTGTAGTTTCCACGGCGGCGCCGTGGGTCGCCACCACACTGCCCCCACCAACCGTGGTTCCCCACACTGCCCATAGTACTTGCCCCACGCCATTTGCCCCCACAAAGTAATCCCTCCATAATATTTTTCCCCATATGATCCTCCTAGTCCCTCCCAATGTCCCCCAAGTTTGGCACCTAAAAATAATAAAAAAAAAGATAAAAAAACCTAAAGGCTAAATACCTGCTTGCTTAGAGAAGACGCGCAGAGAGGCACTTTGCTCTGTGCGGCTGTGTCCCGGCACAGGTACGTGAGAGATGACGTCAATCATGCACGCCTGCCCGAGATTTTACTACAGCAGCCTATGGTGGGTGACTGACGTGGGGCAGGGAACTATGCGCTCCCGTGCCCCCGCCGCAGTAAGGTGTCAGCGCTCATTCTGCATCCCAGTGAGAGCACAAGAACGGGGCCCGGCAGATGCCACTACGTGCATCCGTCATCCAGCTGTCACTGCACAGTGAGAAAGCGCTCTCTCCTGCTGCCTGCAGAGTGCTTGGGAGTTCAATGTGGGAGAATGTGTTGACAGGGCAGGAGAAGAGAAGCAAGAGGCTCTTTTTCAAATAAAGCTACAAAAGTGTGTCCAGCCAGGCCAGTCCCCAAGTCCCTAAAGTAATGGAAGAAAAGGTATTTACAGATTTTAAAAAATGCCCATGTTTTTACTGTCCCCTTCTCTATAAAATACAACTCCCAGCATGCCCTGTCAGAAGCAGAGCCTCAGGATCCTGCTGAGAGATGTGGATTTTCCTCACTGCAAAATGTACCATGTATACCATGATAGAAACTACTGTGGCTTCTGTTGTTATATACTCTGCATTGAATGGAGCTAAGGCCATGAAAGGACATTGCATGAAAAGTGGACATGTCTGTTCTTGCCGGGCGGTTGCGGGTTTAACCCCTTCAGGACAGGGCCATCTTCAGTTTTTCATAGTTTTTTTTTACTCCCAGCCCTCCCAAAGCCATAACTTTTATTTTTCCATTCACATAGCTGTATGACAGCTTGTTTTCACGAGATAAGTTGTACTTTCCTTGGCACCATTTGCGGTTGCATACAATGTAGTGGGAAATGGGAATTGTTTTATAACTGGTGTAGATTTATTTTTAAAAAAAGTTCCGCTACAGTTTTTATGAATTTTGCTTTCACAGCATTTTCTATGCGGTAAAACTGACTTGTTACTTTCATTCTCTGGGTCAGTATGACTACATCTATACCACATATGGTTAAATTTAATACTGGAAAAAAACTTTTTTTTCTTTGCATTGCCATGTTGGCATCAATAACCTTTTTATTTTTATGTCTATTGAGCCATGGGGCCCTGATGCAGAAACTGATCCATGGGGCCCCCTCCTGTCAACCTCCACCCCCAACCTGCCTCCACCCCCTGTACGCGCGCAGGACAGTGAAGTGCCGGCTGTGGAGGGTAAGTATATCAAAGAGGCGGGCTGCGCGAAACGAGGAGCACTGGGCAGTTGCTCCACCCCAATACTTGACCACATACCTCTTACATCCAGGGACATCGCCTGTCATGTAGAGGTTTTCTTTCCTCTTCTCCTCCGTTTGACCCAGACCACCATGACAAATTTCTTTCAGCCGCAATTCTTTCGTCTCAAGAGTTTGTAACACAGACACGTTAGATTTCTCAGTTTTTCTGTCAACTTCCCCATCCTGGTCATCCTGCTGCCATTACCAATACTGTGCCCATTGTGCCCCCCAATGACCCAGGTACTATACTGCTGAAAAAATAGGGTAGACATAATTGGGGTCATTTATCAAACTGGTGTAAAGTACAACTGGATTTCCAAAAGAGCTATGAAAAATGAAAGGTGAAATCTGATTTGCTGCTATGGGCAACTAAGCCAGTTCTACTTTACACCAGTTTGATAAATTACCTCAGATGTACCTATAGTGTCCACAGCAGCTATAATGACCCATAGAGTGCCCCCAGTAATAATTAATAACACCCTATATTGTGCTCTAGGCAATAATCCCTGTATAGTGCCCCCCCCCCAAAAAAAAAAAATTGCCCCTACAGTGCTTCCCCAATAGCAACGCCCCCCACGCTGCCTCCATATAGTATTTTCCCCATACTTCCTCCCTTAGTAATTTGCCCCCCCCCCCACACACACACACACACTCAGTAATTTCCCACACACTGTCCCCATACACTAATTTCCCCCACAGTGCCCCCACACAGTAGTTTCCCCCACACTGCCCCCACACAGTAGTTTCCTCCACACTGTAGTTTCCGCACATTGCCCCATATAGTAATTTTCCCCCACAATCATTTGCCACCTGTGGGGTTTGCTCTGGTCTCGGGGATCATTTGCACAAAGATTGTCGTCCACCGCAGCTTTAGGGGCCAAGCATTGCTTTTATTGTGGAACACGGCATAGCAGAGATGACAAAATACAAAATAAAACACCTTGCCCGTCTGGGCTCTAACTAAACAGGGATAATCCTACCTCACTGAACAAACATCGTTCACACATGGTACCAACATGCGGCTTTTCACCCGTGCAGTCCAGCAGCCTCCCGACTGTAGCAAGTCCAGTGCCTTTGGGGAGTGTGGCCCAGTAGTCTTCCCGACTCTGGCCTTGTGACCCTTGTACCTGCAGGCGTCACTGCGTCCCCAAAGTTCAGGCTATCGCCTAGCCCCGTGGCCCCTCAGCCAACTTGGCCGAGACCACTCACACAGAGCCTCTGCCAAACTCTGTCTCCAAAACTCTCTCCAGAGTGGGACCCCACCCATGTCCAACAAGAGGATTAAATAGCATCCCTGGACATGGGCGTTGTCAAAACCCGGACTGGAGCATGGGGAACAGGCACCCACCCAGCACATTGCCTGTTCCCAGTAAAAGCCCGCCCTGGACTAGCTGGAGCCAGCTAAGCTAGTTATCTTGGTGACCACCAACTAACTTAGTGGCCACCCATCTCTGAGACTAGAGCCTTTACTTCACCAAGGCCGGGCCCTTGGTGACACGCTCCTGGTGCAAACAACACCCCTTGTTATACACATTGCCACACACCACATAGTAATCCCTCCCATAATCATTTGTCCCCATATGTCTCCCCACACCGTAGTTTCCCCAACACTGCCCCCACACTGTAGTTTCCCCCACTGCCCCTCACATCGTGGTTTCCCACACTGCCCCCACATAGTAGTTTCCCCACACTGCTCCTCACACTGTAGTTTCCCCACACTGCCCCTCACACTGTAGTTTCCCCCACTGCCCCTAACACTGTAGTTTCCCCCACACTGCCCCTAACACTGTAGTTTCCCCCACTGCCCCTAACACTGTAGTTTCCCACACTGCCCCTAACACTGTGGTTTCCCCACACTGCCCCTCACATCGTAGTTTCCCCTCACACTGCCCCCACATAGTAGTTTCCCCACACTGCCCCTCACTGTGGTTTCCCCACACTGCCCTAACACTGTAGTTTCCCCACACTGCCCCTAACACTGTAGTTTCCCCACACTGCCCCTAACACTGTAGTTTCCCCCACACTGCCCCTCAAACTGTTGTTTTTACCCACACTGCCCTTCACACCAAAGTTTCTCCCACACTGCCACCACATAGCAATTTCCCCTACACTGCCCCCACACAGTAATTTCCCCACCTGCCATCATATAGTAATTTTCCCCCACACTGTAGTTTCTCCCATACTGTATTTTTCCTCACACTGTAGTTTCTCCACACTGTAGTTTCCCCATACTGTAGTTTCTCCCACACTGTAGTTTCTCCCACACTGTAGTTTCCCCACACTGTAGTTTCTCCCATACTATAGTTTCCCCACACTGCCCCCCCACACAATATTTTCCCCCACACCGTATTTTCCCCCACACTGTAGTTTCCCACGCGCGCGCCGTGGGTTTCACCACACTGCCCCACCAAACGTAGTTTCCCCACACTGCCCATATAGTAATTTGCCCCCCACAATTATTTGCCCCCACAAAGTAATCCCTCCATAATATTTTTCCCCATATGTCCTCCTAGTCCCCCCAATGTCCCCCAAAGTTGGCACCTAAAAATAATAAAAAAAGATAAAAAAACCTAAAAACTAAATACTCACCTGCGCTTGCTTGCAGAGAAGACGCCCACACTTCTCTGTGCTGCTGTGTCCCGGCACAGGTACGTGAGATGGCGTCATCATGCACGCCTGCCCCGAGATTTTACTACCGCCTATAGTGGTGACCGGCAGCGGGGCAGGGAACTATGCGCTCCGTGCCCTTGCCGCAGTAAGGTGTCAGCGCTCATTCTGGCATCCCAGTGAGAGCACAAGAACGGGGCCCGGGTAGAGCGTTACTGCAGGGGTCCACAGGCGGCTGGGCCCCTGGAGTGCCAGGCCCGGTCGCAACTGCGACCTGCAGACTCCTGTATGTACAGAGTGTACATACAGGAGTGTAATAATAATACAGGCTATAGCTACTAGAGAGGGTCGTTGATCCAGGGAGTTATTCTGATTGCCTGATTCGAATCAGGAAGGAATTTTTCCCCTTAAGTGGGGAAAATTGGCTTCTGACTCACAGGGTTTTTTTGCCTTCCTCTGGATCAACTTGTAGGAAACAGGCCGAACTGGATGGACAAATGTCTTTTTCGGCCTTATGTACTATGTTACTATGTTACGCGCCTGTATAGAGCTGTGTTAGGGCTCACTTTTGCTGGACAATATAGTTTTTATTGATACCATGTTGGAGTGTGTACGACTGTTTGCTCACCTTTATTCAATTTTCTTTAAACTTTTTATTTGTTTATTTTACACTTTTTAATAATTCCCCTAGGGAACTTGAACAAGAAATGATTATATTGCTTCTGACTCTAATTCATTAACATTGGAGTCTATCAGAGTTTTAGGCAGGGTCTTCTGGGGAACATAACTGCTGCATCCTCGGATCATTTAGAGCAGTGTTCTCAACCAGTGTGCCTCAGCTGTTGCAAAACTACAACTCCCAGCATGCCTGCACAGCAAAAGGCTGTCCGGGCATGCTGGGAGTTGTAGTTTTGCAACAGCTGGAGGCACACTGGTTGGGAAACACTGATTTAGAGGAACCGAGCACCACCTGGTGACCGAATCCCCACTAGGTTTTTGAGCTCCCAGATGTTGTAGTCACATTTGACCATGGCATCTGAGGAGTTAAGTGTGTGACTGACGTTATTGTCAATTGTATACATTAGCCCTCTGTGTCTGCTGTTTAAAACAGCAAGTACTTAGTGGCTATAGCAACTTCTGCACTTGCGAGTGGGTGCTATCTTTAAATATCCAACTCACAATGTACCATATATTTAAAGGGTTTTTCTTAGATATTATAACTCAGAATATAGGTCATCAGTATCTGATCGGCAGGGGCCTTACACTCGGGCCCACTGCCGATCAGCTGTTTGAGAAGGCATTGGTGCTCCTGTGAGCGCTGTGCCCTTCTGTGTGCTTTTCCTAGGCCATGTGACGTCACCTTCACTGATCAAGTAGCCTAGCGCAGCTCAGCCCCTTAGACGTGAATGGGGCTGAGCATGATACTAAGCACAGCCGCTATACAATGTACGGCACTGTGCTTGGTGAGCTGTGAGGAGGCCGTGGAGCTACTGCGATCACTTCAATAAACTTATGCTTTTGAATTTGCCAAGAAACATTTCCTGCACTTTGGATATTGTTTAGGCTGGCTGGGGACTGGGTGGTTCATCTAGGACTGCTGTCCAAACTACTGACTGTAAATAACAGACACAGTTATGAACTAAATGAGTTGCTTTATGAGAAACAATTTGATATAGTGCAGTGCACAATACTGTTATGTGTTGTAAAATGCATACATTCCTGTGCGTGAGTCTGAAAAATGAACAAGTAATATCCCCAGCTCTAGGGTGGGCCCCAAAATCTATTTTACTGGTGGGCCCTAGGCACCCCAGTCTGACACTGCCCACTACAACCAGGCTGGGACTTTCTACTTTGCTTACCCTCACTTCCCCCAAGTTTATTCTGCATTTCATAGCCACTGTAGGACAGGTGTCGCTATACTATTGTCTGGCTTCTCATTTAGACCCTTCACTCGTTATATCATCCTCAAAGGGGTCCTACATGGACATCCAGTTATTCTATGCAACATTTATGCCCCTAGCATCTCTGAACTCCCCTTTTTAAATGTGTACTCAGTAAATTGCAGACTCTCCAACCTGCGGTGTGGGTTGTCGGAGGTGTAACATGATTTTTTCAGAAGGTGGACAGATTGTCCCTATTGTCCACCCTTCCTTCTTCAACTGGTTCTCCAGAGACCTCTATAGTTTGATTCGACAGCATGCCTTACATGACCTTTGGTGATGAAATAATCCCACGTATACATTGTTTACCTTTTTCTCGCAGCCTCATAATACCCATAGATTATTTTTTTGGTAATACCCTGACCCTACAGATATTACACATTACATAACCTCATATAGAGCCCATATCATGGTCAGATTTATTCACTTATGCACTTCATTCATTGAAGATATATTGATAACATACGTATGATTATAGTCAAAAGAAATATAATCCTAGATCTATGGTTGCTATGGGATATGTGCAAACAGTCTTGTTTTACATATAATTTCTGCATTCATGCATATATTGAATCAGTGTGTTTTCTGGATGTTTTCAAGGTGAATATGGATTTTTATGATATGCTCAAACATTTTTATTTGATGTAATTATGTATACTACTTCCGAGCTGCCTATAAAAGGTGGATTGGAACATGTGTTATGCCCCGATAGTGTGCAAAACCCTGGGTCAGATGTTTTAATAGTGTTTGTTACATGCTTTTATTCTTTGAACTTTTGTGAGTATGGATTAAAAATATAATTTTAACAGTGCCTGTCAATCTGCAATATCTAGTATCTTATTCCTTATGACCCCCTGCTGGATAAGATCTATATATGGAATACCTATGAGCAAGTGAACATATATTCTGAGCTCGGCTGGGACTAACTTCCTACCACTGGTGTGGCAAGCAGTGATTGCGAGACATCTGTGCTGAGCATGTATGTGGAGTCGATGGAAGGAGATACAGGACTAAAAGAGGCCTTCTTACCCTCGATCTTCTGAGCCGGTGATGGTGAGTCCCCAAGACCTCTGTGTTATTATTGGAAGAAATGGTGCCCCCTCACAGTAGTTATGCCCACATTGTCCCCACTCATAGTAGTTATGCCCACATTGTGCCCCCTCAGTAATTATGCCCTCTCTGTGCCCCTTTCACAGTTGTAATGTGCTCTTTGTGCCCCCTTCACAGTAATAATCCCCATTGCGCCCCCTTCACAGTAATAATCTCCATTGTGCCCCCGTCATAGTAATAATCCCCATTGTGTTTCCTTCATAGTAATAATTCTTATTGCGCCCCTTTATAGTAAAATTGCTCACTGTGCCCCTTTATAGTAATAATGCCCATTGTCTCCCTTCACAGTACTAATGCCCATTGTGTCCCCTTAATAGTAGAAATGCCCACTGTGCTAGTAATGCCCTCTGTGCCCCCTCCATAGTAGAAATCCCCATTGTGCCCCCTTCACAGTAATAATGCCCACTGTGCCCCCTTCACCGTATAATGCCCACTGTGCCCCCTTCACAGTAATAATGCCCTCTGTGCCCCCATCATTGTAGTAATGCCCTCTGGCTCTGTGCCCCTCCATAGTAAAATGCCCATTATGCCCCCTTCACATTAGTAATGCCCTCTGTGCCCCCTCCATAGTAGAAATCCCCTTTGTGCCCCCTCCATAGTAATAAAGCCCTCTGTGCCCCCTCCATAGTAATAAAGTCCTCTGTGCCCCTCCATAGTAATAAAGCCCCTCTGTGGCCCCTCTGTAAAAAACAAAACAAAAACACAGTAACCACTCACCTTGTCCCGCTCCTGAAGCTCACATACCTCTGTTCCTGCAGGCACAGATCGCTTCTGCAGCACTGTGTGAGCTTATGCAGATTTCTGGACTGCAGGCTCCTCCCACAAAGGCCTGCAGCGCGATCTGTGTCAGCAAGGCTGAATGGTGGAGTGGGGAGAAGTCTTCCTGCTTCACAATTCTGTGCACCGCCGGCCTGAAGGAGCGCGGGGCTTAGCGGTGAGTGACAGGACCCAGCTCTCTGCGCCCATCAATGAGTCCTTCTATCTGTATTGATGGAAGCACTCATTGCTTCTGGCACCCCCTGAGAATCGGCACCGGAAACGCCCCTTAGTACGCCACTGAGACGTTTAAAGCCATAGATACTTTTGCTTTTTTTCGATCACTCAATCTGTGGCTCCTCCGCCTGTTGCAAAACTGCAACTCCCAGCATGCCCTAATTGTAGTTTTTCAACAGCTGGAGGGCTGCAGGTTGGGCATCCCTGCTTAAAACCATTATTCAAAAATGCAGAATGCCTGGGATTCCTCAGTTTTCACAGTGATTAAAAATTACCTTTTATTTATATCAATATTAAAATGCTTATTAACAAGTTAAAGAAAAAAAGAAAGTAAAAATAAAGAGAACCCCCTCAAAAAAATAATTGGTTAAAACTGCTGGTATGTAAGGTCCTTATATATATATGTATATATCTATGAGTTACTGATCAGTATTTATCCACATAGTAGTCGGACAGTACTAGTGCCCGGGGTATTTGTCTTCAAAAATACTCTTCATCCACAATATGAAGGAAGACATTTATTGTAGTACAATATATTATTGCAGCAATTTCAAGGTTTGTGGGTTTTTCTTCTTTTTTCAACTTGTTAACCCCTTCCTGATGCAGCTATTTTCTGTTTTTGCGTTTTCGCTTTTTGCTTCCTACCTTCCTGGCGCCATATGATGGCTTGTTTTTTGGAGGGACAAGTTGCACTTTCTAATGGCACCATTTATCCCCTTCAGGACCGGGCCATTTTTCACCTTAATGACCAGGCCATTTTTAGCAAATCTGACATGTGTCACTATATGTAGTAATAACTTTAAAACCAGGGCGTAACTATAGGGGAAGCAGGGAAGTGGTTGCCTGGGCCCTGACCCAGAAGGGGCCCATCCAAGAAGAGGAGGAGAAGTACTAAAATATTTTGTCAGGGCCCCTCAACAGTATTACACAATTAAATTATATACAATGGCAGTATAGACAGTGTAGAAGACCGGATGGAATAGCTGCGGGCCTAGTCTGAGAGAGCGATCTTTACTAGCCACAGGAAAGGGGGCGGCATGAAAGGAAGGTGTTGTGAAAAAATTACTGGAGAGGGGCCCCATTCAAAAATTTGCTGTGGGGCCCAGTCATTTCTAGTTACTGACACTGTTTAAAACCCTTTACTTATCCAGGCTGTTCTCAGATTGTTTTCTCGTCACACATTGTACTTCATGACAGTGGTAAAACTGAGTCAAAAAATTTCATTTTTATTTATAAAAAATACCAAATTTACTAAAAATTTTGAAAAATTAGCAAATTTGCAAATTTCAATTTCTCTACTTTCATAATAGTAATAACTCCAAAAATAGTTATTACTTTACTCCCCATATGTCTACTTCATGTTTGGATCATATTGTGAATGCTATTTAATTTTTGGGGACGTTAGAAGGCCTAGAAGTTTAGAAGCAAATCTTGAAATTTTTCAGAAAATTTCCAATACCCACTTTTAAGGATCAGTTCAGGTCTGAACTCACTTTGTGGAGCTTACATAATAGAAACCACCAAAGTGACCCCATTTTAGAAACGACACCTCTTAAGGTATTCAAAACTGATTGTTCCACAAGAATTAATGGAAAATGGAGATGAAATTTCAAAATTTCACTTTTTTGTCAGATTTTCCATTTTAATACTTTTTTCAGTAACAAAGCAAGGGTTAACAGACAAACATAACTCAATATTTATTGCCCTGATTCTGTAGTTTACAGAAACACCCTATATGTGGTCGTCAACTGCTGTACTGGAACACGGCAGGGCGCAGAAGGAAAGGAATGCCATACAGTTTTTGAAGGCAGATTTTGCTGGATTGTTTTTTAACACCATGTCCCATTTGAAGCCCCCTGACGCACCCCTAGAGTGAAAACTCCCAAAAATGACCCCATTTTGAAAAGTGCATGATAAGGTGGCAGTTTTATTGCTACTATTTTAGGGCACATATGATTTTTAGTTGCTCTGTATTACACTTTTTGTGAGGCAAGGTAACAAAAATAGCTGTTTTGGCACGGTTTTTATTTTTTGTTATTTACAATGTTCATCTGACAGGTTAGATCATGTAGTATTTTTATAGAGCAGGTTGTTGCGACACGACAATACCAAATATATGTACTTTTTGGGTTGTTTGTTTCAGTTTTACATAATAAAGCATTTCTGTAGAAAAATCATGTTTTAGTGTCACCATATTCTAAGAGCCATAGTTTTTATATTTTTGGGGTGATTTTGAGTGCGTATGACTTTTTGATCGCTTAGTATTACACTTTTTCTGATGTAAGGTGACAAAAAAATGGCTATTTTGACAATCGTTCTTTTTTTTTTTACAGTGTTCATCTGAGAGATTAGGTGATCCCGTGCTGAGCCACGCCCCTGCACTGATCACATGACGGTGACGTCACCCTAGGTCCTTCGGCTGTTCAACAGTTCGGGCTGGTGGCAGCCGCCACCTTATGGATTCCATATGCCGCTATAGTGGAATCCATAACGGGATGCGCGACTTACCACAACCCGAACGGGAACACCGGACTTTTTTAAAGTTCGCTCATCTCTACACGTGAAAAAAAAATTCCACAAATCCGTTATTTAAAAATGTTAAAAAATAGAAGGAAAAAATAAAATTGACATATTTGGTATACTGCATCCACAATGACTGGCTCTATAATAATATCATATGATCTACCCCATCAGGTTAAAAATAAATAAAAATAAACATTGCGCCAAAACAGATTTTTTATTGAGCTCACTCTCTCAAAAAACATAATATTAATCAATTAAAAAGTCCGATGTACTCCCAAAATGGTTGCAGTAAAACGTCACCTCATCCATAAAAAATGAGCCCCCATATAAGACCATAGCCAAAATATGGCTGTATGAGAATTGCAACACAAAAACATGATTATTTTTTCCTAAAATGCTCTTATTGTGTAAAAATTAAAAATAAATAAAAATAGACATATTTCTTATCGCCACATCCGTAACAACCCCCATCAAGTGAGCGGTGTAAAAAACATAAACATTATGGCAAAACTGTTTTTTTAGTCACCTCACAAAAACATAATATCAATCAATCAAAAGTCGTATGTACCCCAAAATGGTAGAAATAAAAATTTCACCTCGTCCCGCAAAAACAAGCCTCACAAAGCCTATAGCTAGAAAAATGTAAAAAATATGGCTCTAAGAAAATGGCAACACAAAAACATGATTTTTTTCTTCGTTAAGCGTCCGTAATGACCGGATCTATAAAAATATCACATGATCTACCCCATCAAGTGAACAGTGTAAAAAAATTTTAAAAATGACATCAAGCTGTTTTTGTGATTTCACCTCCCAAAATTAAGATAAAAGCAACCAGAAAGCAAATGTACCCCAAAACTTCATAATAAAACTACTTGTCTCGAACAAGATAAACCT
>CM065590.1:256117162-256221660 GCA_033119425.1 Bufotes viridis
AGCAAAAGTGATAACGATATCGTTAACCTCTTAAGGACACAGGACGTACCGGTACATCCTGATGTCCGAATTCTTAAGGACACAGGACGTACTGGTACGTCCTGTGTATTAATTGCTATTGCACCCGATCAGGGTGTGATAGCGACATGGTTCCTGCTGATATAGATCAGCAGGAACCATGTTCTAATGCCGAGGGGGGTCCTGTGACCACCCTGTATCGGCGATCGCAGCAAACCGCAGGTCAATTCAGACTTGCGGTTTGCTGCGTTTCCGATGCATTCGGGTTCCCGGTAACCCGATGAACCGGAAAAGAACGGTGATCGGTGGTGTGAAAACACACCACCAATCGCCGTCCTTAGATTGGGGCAGTGGAAGCGTCATTCACAGTTGCTGCCCTCTGATTGGCCTCTTCCGCTGCTTCCTCTCTCCTCCCACAGTTTCTAGCGTCGCAGAGGAGAGAGGAGCTGACCGCCGGACCTGCATCCCCAGCAGCAGCATCCCCGGCAGCAGCATCTGCTAGGGTCAGTAAGGAGAGGGTATTTAGGCAGGGATAGTAAGGAAAAAGATTATAATTTTTTTTTAACCCAGGTCCTGGTTTTGGTGTCTAAGGTACACAGCACTTAGCTGTGCGACCCTAGACCCTCCAGGGGTCCCCCCCCCCCAGCTTTTTTCTTTTTTTTGTGTGCGTGCGCTGACTGTGGATGGCTCTCTAACGTCCGGCCACTGTTAGCACATCGCCCGCCCCACCGCTGTTCAGCTTCCTACCGCTGATCAGCGAGTTTGTTATTTATTTTTTTCACTTTTACATTTCCTTTTTTTATTTTTTTTGGTTGGCTTTTTAACGTGAACACCCGGCCCCACACACACGCACACTTCAATAAAGTTTATTTTACATGCACGCACACACACTCGCACAACACACACTCCCATGGCCCGCAGGATGTTATCAGTGGAGGAGACATACGCCCAGATGCTCTCGGACACCGAGACCGCAAGTGAGGATGAGGATGACCCCACGTTCCTCCTGTCATCTGCATCCTCCTCATCATCGTCTGATGACGATGAGCCCCCAAGGCGGCGGAGACGCCACCAGGTGGAGCCAGAGGAACCCCATGGCCAGCACTAGTACGAGAAGCTCTGGGGCTCGTACTAGTTTTCCGGCCCACCAGCCAAGTGCACCTGAGCCCCCTACAGGTGAACGAGTCTGGTGCACCCCAGAGGACTTTGAGCCCCAGATTCCTGGGTCTGTTGGCAATCAAGGAGTCCAGATTCCCACAGTGGGATTTACTGAAATTGACTTTTTTAGTTTTTCTTTCAGTGACCCACTGGTAAATCTGATGGTGGAGCAGACGAATCTGTACGCCCAACAGTTCGTTTCTCAACACCCAGGCTCCTTTTTGGCCAGGCCCGATGGCTGGATCCCGGTCAGTGCAGCCGAGAAGAGGATGTTTTAGGGCACGTGCATATGGGCCTGGTCAAAAAAACCAAGTGTCAGGCATTACTGGAGTGGGGACGTCCTCTACCAGACCCCACTGTACAGTACTGCCATGACACATTCGCGGTTTGAGGCCACCCGGAAATGCCTGCATTATGCAAATAATGCAGCATGTCCCCCCACCCCCCCCCCCCCCGCAGTGATCCTGCCTATGACCGGCTGTAAAAGATATGGCCGGTCATCGATCACTTTGGGGCCAAATTTGTGGAGGCCTACATACCTGGAAGGGAGGTCACGGTTGATGAGTCTCTCGTTGCTTTCAAGGGGAGACTCAGTTTCCGCCAATACATTCCCTCTAAGGGAGTGAGGTATCGCGTCAAAATGTACAAAATTTGTGAGAGTACCTCAGGGTACACTTACAAATTTTGTGTGTACGAGGGGCGAGATTCCCGTATTGAACCCCCAGAATGTCCCCCCACTCTGGGTGTTAGCGGGAAACTCGTATGGGACCTTTTTCACCCACTGCTGGATAAGGGTTACCACTTGTACGTGGATAACTTTTATACCAGTATTCCCTTGTTTCAGGCCCTCTCCGCCAGATCCACGTTCGCTTGTGGGACCGTGCGGAAAAATCAGCGCGGCCTCCCTACCAACGGTCCTCGAGCCCAATTGTATCGTCGACTACAATCGGTATATGGGAGGAGTTGGCCTCTCTGATCAAGTCCTCAAACCATATAATGCCATGCGGGAAAACCCGGGTATGGTACAAAAAAATTGCGGTCTACTTGGTACAGGTTGCCATGGACAACGCTTTTGTACTATCCTGAAGCGCTGGCAGCACAGGGACATTCCTCCAATTCTATGAGGCAGTCCTCAAGGACCTGATCTTTTCTGACCGGGAAAGAGCAGGTTGGAGTACCTCAGGAATTGGAGGAGCCCGGGTCGTCCCTGGCCAACACTTTCCAGGTGTGGTCCCCTATACTGGAAAGAAGGGATGAACCCAAAAAAAAAGTACCCCGATCATCCAGGCCTCTGCGTTATTGATTGCTTCAGGGAGTATCACACTTCCATGGAGTTCTAAATTATTATAATCCCAGACAATCCCCTAGAAAATGCATAAAATTATGGCTCTCAGACTTTGGAGACACGGAAACAACTTTTTTTTTTCAAAAATGATTTAAGTTTAAGTTTTAAGTTTTTACCCCTCGGATAAACGCCGTAAAAAAAAAAAAAAAAAACGATGTAAAAAAAGCAATTTTTTGTCAACTTAGATCATAAAAAGTGTAATAGCGAGCAATCAAAAAGTCATATCCCCCCTAAAATAGTGCCATTAAACCCGCCATCTTATCCTGCAAAACATCAGCCCCTACCTAAGACAATCACCCAAAAAATTAAAAAACTGTAGCTCTCAGGCTATGGAGATACTAAGATTGCTTTTTTTTTGCTTCTAAAATAATAATATACTGTAAAATCTAAATAAATGTAAAAAAAAGATTTATTAGGTATTGTCGCGTCCGTAAGAATCTGCCCTATAAAAATAACATTTGACCCAACCCCTCGGATGAACAGTGTTAAAAAAAAAAATAATAATTGAAAACGGTGCCAAAACACCCATTTTGGGGCAAATTTTCCATTTGAATCTATTTTTCTGGGTAATAAAGCAAGGGTTAACAGCCAAACAAAACTCAATATTTATTGCCCTGATTCTGTAGTTTGTAGAAACACCCCATATGTGGTCGTAAACTGCTGTACGGGGACACGGCAGGATGCAAAAGGAAAGGAATGCCATATGGTTTTTGGAAGGCAGATTTTGATGGACTGGTTTATTTACACCATGTCCCATTTGAAGCCCCCCTGATGTAACCCTAGAGTAGAAACTCAAAAAAAGTGCCCCCATCTAAGAAACTACACCCCTTAAGGTATTCCAGACTGATTTTACAAACTTTGTTAACCCTTTAGGTGTACCACAAAAGTTATTGGCAAAGGAGATGAAATTAAAAAAAAATGTTTGTTACTTTCCATAAAAAACCTAATATAGAGCAACCAAAAATAATATTTACCCTAAAATAGTCCCAAAAGAAATGCCACCTTATCCTGTAGTTTCAAAGATGGGGGTTACTTTTTTGGACTTTCTTCTGTAGGGGTGCATCAGGGGGGGCTTGAAATGGGTCATGGTGTAAAAAACCAGTCCAGCAAAATCTGCCTTCCAAAAACCATAAGGCGTTCCCCTCCTTTTATGTCCTGCTGTTTGGCCAAACAGTAGTTTACGACCACATATGGGGTGTTTCTACAAAGTACAGAATCAGGGCAACCCATATTGAGTTTTGTTTGGCAGTTAACCCTTGCTTTATTCCTGGAAAAAATGGATTCTAATGGAAAATTTTCCAAAACATCAACATTCTAAAAAAAATTTCCCATCTGCCACTAACTCAGGTGGAACACCTAAAGGGTTAACAAAGTTTGTAAAAACCTGTTTTGAATACCTTGAGAGGTGTACTTTCTTAGATGGAGTCACTTTTTTGGAATTTCTATTCTAGGGGTGCATCAAGGGGGCTTGAAATGGGACATGGTGTAAAAAAAACAGTCCTGCAAAATCTGCCTTCCAAAAACCATATGGCGTTCCTCTCCTATGTCTTGCCGTTTGGCCAAACAGTAGTTTATGACCACATATGGGGTGTTTCTGCAAAGTACAGAATCAGGGCAACCCATATTGAGTTTTGTTTGGCAGTTAACCCTTGCTTTATTCCTAGGAAAAATGGATTCAAATGGAAAAATTTTCAAAAAATCTAAATTCTGAAATTTTATCTCCATTTTCCATTAATTCTTGTGGAACACCAAAAGGGTTAACAAAGTCTGTAAAATCAGTTTTAAATACTTTGAGGGTTGTAGTTTCTAAAATGGGGTCATTTTTGGGTAGTTTCTATTATGTAAACCTCCCAAAGTGACTTCAGACCTGAATTGATCCTTAAAAAGTGGGTTTTTGAAAATTTCTGAAAAATTTCTAAATTTGCTTCTAAACTTCTAAGGCTTGTAACATCCCCAAAAAATAAAATGGCATTCCCAAAATGCTCCAAACATGAAGTAGACATATGGAGAGTGTAAAGTAATAACTATTTTCGGGGGAATTAATATGTATTTTAGACGTAGAGAATTTAAAACTTTGAAATTTGCTAATTTTTCCAAATTTTTGGTAAATTTGGTATATTTTTATACTAAAAAATAAACTTTTTAGAATTTTTTTTAGCAGTGTCATGAAGTACAATATGTGAAGAAAAAACAATCTCAGAACGGCCTGGGTAAGTAAAAGCGTTTTAAAGTTATTCACACTTAAAGTGATAGATGTCAGATTTGTAAAAAATGGCCTGGTCCTTAAGGTGAAATAGGGCCGTGTCCTTAAGGGGTTAAAGGGCATCTGTCAGCAGATTTGTACCATCATATTGCAGTGTAATACTGCCGCCGATTTCCCGATGAACGAGCAAATGCTTGTTCATCGGGCACTTGTGATTTTTAATCAGACTTAAAAATCATCGTTCGCTAGCGGCAGACCGAGCTGTCTAATTGCGATCGCTGCCGGCAAACCAGTAGACAGCATGGGGACGAGTGATGGCATAACAATCGCTCCTTCTCATGCTGTGGAGAAGATTGCTGCATAAAATAGCAGCGGTCTCCTCTGCTAGCAAGCGGGTAATTGCTGGGAGGAAACGCTTCCCTCCCGACAATCACTTGCTTTACATCTAGAGGCTCTATCTCTGCAACAGCCGCACCATCTGCACTTTGATTGACTTTAGGAGAAGTCAGAGCCAGGCTTGATCACGTTTACACTCCCTGGCCCTGTCAATCAAAGTGAAGGAAGTGTGGCAGTTTCAGCGAGAGCAGAGCCTCTAAGGCCTCTTTCACACAAGCGAGTTTTCCGCGCAGGTGCGATGCGTGATGTGAACGCATCGCACCCGCAGTGAATCCTCACCCATTCATTTCAATGGGGCTATGTACATAAGCGTTTTTTTTCATGCATCACTTCTGCGTTGCATGAAAATCACAGCATGTTCTATATTCTGCGTTTCTCACGCAGCGCTGATCCCACAGAGGTGAATAGGGTTGCGTGTTTTTCACTGATGTTTGCTAGGAGATGTTGTTTGTAAACCTTCAGTTTTTTATCACGCGCATGAAAAACGCATCAAAACACGTTGCACCCACGCAGAAAAAACTGAACTTGCTTGCAAAATGGTGCGAGTTTCCTTGAGCACACCCTAAACGCATCCAGACCTAATCCGTCATGCACGTGTGAAAGAGGCCTAAGGCCTCTTTCACACGGCCTCTTTCACACAAGATGCAGGTGCGTCGCGGGAAAATGCGCGATTTTTCCATGCGAGTGCAAAGCGTTTTAATGTGTTTTGCACACGCGTGAGAAAAATCTGTATGTTTGATACCCAGAATTTGGGTTCAGTATTCTGTAGATTTTATCATTTTCCCTTATAACATGGTTATAAGGCAAAATAATAGCATTCGTAATACAGAATGCTAAGAAAAATTGTGATGGAGGGGTTAAAAAATAAAAAATAAACTCACCTCATCCACTTGATCGCGCAGCCCAGCTCGTCTTCTTTCTTTTTCTTTGAGGACCTGGAAGGAAAAGGACCTTTGGTGACGTCATCACACTCACCAAGTGGAGAGCGCGGTGACGTCAGCGCAGGTCCTGCTGAATGAAGATAGGAGATCCTTCTATCTTCATTCAGCAGGACCTGCGCTGACGTCACCACGCTCACCACGTGGTGAGCGTGATGATGTCATCAAAGGTCCTTTTGCAGGTCCTGAAAGAAGACAATGCTCGGCTGTGCGATTAAGTGAGGTGAGTTAAATTATTATTTTTTTAACTCCTCAAGTCACATTTTAGTAAACATTCTGTATTAAGAATGCCATTATTTTCCTTTATAACCATGTTATAAATCAAAATAATAAAATCTACACAACGCTGGATCCAAACCCGAACTTCAGTGAAGAAGTTCAGGTCTGGGTACCACATCCAGTTTTTTATCACACGCGTGCAAAATGCATTGCACTCGCGTGGAAAAAACTGAACAACGCAATGCAATCGAAGTCAAAACTGACTGAAATTACATGTGCACTCGGTCGGGTTTCCCATAATGCACCCGGGACGCATCCAGGACGCCCGTGTGAAAGAGGCCTTAACGTGTAAGAATATTTAGAGAATTTGTTTCCAGTAGCCCCACATAAAATGTTAATAAAAGTAATAAACAACCTTTAAGTAACCCCAAATAGTGCCATTAAAAACTACAGCTTGTCCCAAAAAAAGCCCTCGCATGGCTATATAAAAAAATTTTTTAAGGCTTTTGGAATGCAAAAATGAAAAAAAGCCACATTTTTAAAGGATATGTATAATTAGAAAATTACCTATTGTTTAAATCACATTTTTATGTTAAAGGTTTATATGAATTTAGGGCACTGATCTCACACTGCCGACATACAGAGAGAGGGTGCTTACCCAAATCTTATGCAGTTGATTTCAGCCTGGACCGAACTGTTTTTTTGGCAAATCAGGTTCTTATTTATATCAGTGAAAAGTGTCTGTCTGTCCACTTTGAACTTAACTGCATACGATGCAGGGCTCCACCCTCTGTATGTTCGCATTGTGCGATAACACTTCAAAATACTAGTTAGGGTCGGTTCACATCACGTTTTTCCCATTTGTTTAACGTATACAAAAACGTGCCCCGGACAGATAACATAGATTGGCATCCATTCACCAAAGAGTTCCATTGTAAAATAAAAATGTATATGTTAACATAAAAGCGTGGTGTGTTGCGCTTTTGTATCCTTTTTTTCCCAAGCATATACGTCAAACTGATGGGAAAAACGTGATGTGAACCCACTCTTACCCCCCCCCCTTGACCCCCCCACCCCCATAATGTTTCAGGATGGCCGAGTGGTAGTAGATTGTCAGATGTAACATACAGCTGACAATCTACTGTAATGGCTGACATCGGTTCTGGCACTGATGTCGGCCGTTTAACCCCTTCCATGCCGCAGTCTGTAGGGCCTGCTGTTTGGAAGGGGTTAACTGGGAGGAAGCTCCCTCCCCCATCGGGCGCCTCACAAAAAACATAGAGCGATTAAAAATCATATGTACCCCAAAATAGTACCAATGAAACTGTCACCTTATCCCGTAGTTTCCAAAATGGGGTCACTTTTTGATTGTTTTTATTGTAGGGGGGGCTTCAAATGGGACATGGTGTCAAAAAAATTAGTCCAGCAAAATCTGCCTTCCAAAAACCATATGGCGCTCCTTTTCTTCTGCGCCCTGCCATGCGCCCATAAAACAGTTTACCACCACATGTGGGGTATTTTTGTGAACCGCAGAATCAAGGTAATAAATATTGAGTTTTGTTTGGCTGTTAACCCTCGATGTGTTAAACAAAAAAAAAATGGATTAAAATGGAAAATCTGCCAAAAAAGCGAAATTTTGAAATTTCATCTCCATTTTCCTTTAATTCTTGTGGAACACTTAAAGGGTTACCAAAGTTTTTAAAATCAGTTTTGAGTAACTTGAGGGGTGTAGTTTCCAAAATGTGGCCATTTATGGGTGGTTTCTACTATGTAAGCCCCACAAAGTGACTTCAAACTTGAACTGGTCCTTAAAAAGTGGGTTTTGGAAATTTTCTTTTGCTTCTAAGATTGTAAGCCTTCTAACGTCCCAGCAAAAATTAAAATGACATTTACAAAATGATGCCAACATAAAGTGGACATATGGGGAATGTTAAGTAATAAATATTTTATGAGGTATCACTTTCTGCTTTAAAAGCAGAGAAATTGATATTCAGAAAATTGTGAATTTATCAAAATTTTGGGTACATTTGGGATTTTTTTCATAAATAAAGGTGAAATATATTGACTCAAATTTATGACTGTCATGAAGTACAATGTGCCACGAGAAAACAGTCTCAGAATGGCTTCGATAAGTTAAAGTGTTCCAAAGTTATTAATACATAAAGTGATACAATGATTTTTAAAAATAAACCTAGTCACGAAGGTGCAAAATGGCCCGGTCATTAAAGGGTTAAACCTTAAATAATATTTTCTATAGATAAATGTTTTTTAATTATATTAGTAGACACATGTCCTTTTCCCTCTCTTAGCAGTTACTAGTGTAATTGTGAACTAAGCGATATAATCTTGACTTGTTACATCTATTAGTTTGCCATATTCCCCCAGGAAATTCCCACACAACACTTACATATTTTAGCAAACAAGTAATTTGAGCTCTGATGAGTCTCAACAAAAACTTGTTAATCCTGTGAGAATGTAGTCACATTTAACATTGTAGACATCACTTTTTGCGGTTCTTTCCTTTAAAGATGTCAGCATGCAACCTTTAATGAGTAACTAAACCTTTGACTATAACCCTTTTAAGTGTAACAGTCAGGAATAGATGTTGGAGACTGTAAATTGCTGTCTATGATGAGGACAGGAGCTTCTTCAGGGTCTCATACAGTACAGTAGTGTACCAGAAAAATACCATGGTGCTGCCCTCACCTGCCTTCCAAAACAGCTGCTCATCCTGACACAGAAAGAGGGGAGTACTGGACATGTAATACCGCACTGTACTGTAAAGTACATCCAATACAGATGTTTTACCAGTGAAACTAAGCATGTTTATTGGTTGTATATGTGTCTCAAGCAGGGACGTGCACACATAGGGCTCAAAGGGGGCTTGAGCCCCTGCCCTTTTCTGCCTCTGCCCCTTTAATGCCCTTCTTTTTTTGGGGGGGGGGGAGGGGGGTCGGCGGCGCTAGGCGGGACAAGTGGCTGCCTTTTTTTTTCCCACTTTCACAAATGCCGGGCAGCGGGCACCCGCCTAGCTTGCGTGTGTGGGGCCGGGCCCGTGCGGCGCATGCACGCAGCACTATTCAGCGCTGCAGTCAAGTGCCTGACTGGTAGTAGTCACGTGGGGGTGGCGTGCGGGAGTCTGGAGCTGAGCTGATTTCAAGTTCAGAGCCTGTGACTGCGTGCAACTACTAGTGGTGCTCATAACTGGTGAGTGAGCTTGTGTGGTACTCGAGTGAGTGCCACTGTCAGTCTGTCACTGTGTCATCATGGAGGGGGTCGCACGGTCGGAGGAGAAATGTGCCATGGGGGTGGAGGGGGGGATTCAAGATGTGCTGCAGTAATGCCAGTGCCAGGCCCAGAAATGTGTGGGGGAAACTACTGTGTGTGGGGACAAATTACTATGTGGGAGCAGTGTGGGGACAAATTACTATGTGGGGGCAGTGTGGGGTAAATTACTGTGTGGGGGCAATCACTGTGTGGGGGCAGTGTGGGGACAAATTACTGTGTGGGGGCAGTGTGGGGAAAATTACTGTGTGGGGGCAGTGTGGGGACAAATTACTGTGTGGGGGCAATCACTGTGTGGGGGCAGTGTGGGGTAAATTACTGTGTGGGCCCTGTGGGGACAATCACTGTGTGGGGGCAGTGTGGGGTAAATTAAATGGAGGAGAAGAGGAAAGAGAAAGTCTACATGACAGGAGATGTCACTGGATGTAAGAGGTATGTGGTCCATCCTGCCGGCGGCAGTGCAATTTATTCACAGATACAATTGATTCAACAGTCTGCCCGCTCACCAGTGCAGGGTTAGGGTGACAGGATCCTTTAAGGCTAGCGCAGGGGCTACCTGGGTAGAGGACGTGCGTGACGCACGTCTGTTACGTCACGTGACAAGTGCCCTTTTTTATTTTAGCCCCTGCCCTTCAAAATGTCTGTGCACGTCCCTGGTCTCAAGCATTGTAAATTAAAATTGATGTATCCTAAGGCCATTGTATCTTGAAGGACAAAGTATATATGTTTATAGGGTTCATCTTATTTGAGACAATGGGGGCTAGGATATCGAGAAAAGAGTGGGCCAAAGTGGTGGCTGGAGGACTCCGGTCCGGCCACCACCAAGCGCTCCAATTGACTTGACTATGGGAGTGCACTATGCTTGACCGGCCACCGCTCCTATTCACTTCTATGGGCTTGCTGGCCCCATAGAAACGAATAGAGGGCGGCTGCACATGCGGAGTGCACCCTCCACCACTTTCAGGGCTCTGGTTAGGAGATTGGTGTGGGTCCCAGCGGAGGGACCCCCACCAAACAATGGGGGCATATCCTAGCAATTTGACCCCATTGTCTCAGATGAGAAAACCCATTTAAGTCCAGTTGCCTTGAATTATTCTTTACAGATATACCATTACCTGGATAAATGAGAACCTTCACAGACATTTAAGGAATCCATAATGGTGAAGGCCAATTCTCTGTGCAACTTCAAATTTGAGGGTGCCTCAATTCAGTTATTCCTGATCTCTCCTGGATCATGCTACAGAAGAGACGTCACTCGCAACCCTTACTCACACTATTGCGTGACTACCAAATTGCTTACAGATGGTGCTTTCCATTTACGTTCACAGCTCGCTTAAATGGATGTTCTGCCGACATACATCTCTTTTGCGCAACTTTCGACATGCCAGTACCATTCATCATTGACCAGGAATTGCAGTCTTCAGCCTCTCCATCATTCAGGATTTGGCTCCCATTCAGGCAGAAGAGGAAGGCTGGGACTTTGTCTGACACCACT
Organism: Bufotes viridis; assembly: GCA_033119425.1. NCBI lineage: Eukaryota > Metazoa > Chordata > Amphibia > Anura > Bufonidae > Bufotes > Bufotes viridis. The sequence continues at coordinate 256,128,220 of CM065590.1, forward strand.
GGCTTGTCTGAAAAATTTCTACACCTATACTTTGTGATCCTACCTGAGAACATATAACTCTCTTAGGCCTCTTTCACACTTGCGTTGTGAAGATCCGGCGTGCACTTCCGTCGCCGGAATGCACGCCGGATCCGGCACAACGCAGGTGAACTGAAAGCATTTGAAGACTGATCAGTCTTCAAAATACTTTCAGTGTTACTATGGCAGCCAGGACGCTACTAGCGTCCTGGTTGCCATAATAGCAGTGGGGAGCGGGGGAGCGGCATACTTACATTCTGTGCGGCTCCCGGGGCGCTCTGAATGACGCCAGAGCGCCCGCGCGCATGGATCACGTGATCCATGCGATCACGTGATCTATGCACTGGGGCGCCCTGACGTCATCCTGGAGCGCCCCGGGAGCCGCACGGAATGTAAGTATGCCGCCCCCGCTCCTCTACTTACTATGGCAACCAGGACTTTAGCGTCCTGGCTGCCATAGTAACCATTGACAAAAGCTAAACGTCGGATCCGGCGATGCGCGGAAACGACGTTTAGCTAAAGGCCGGATCCGGACTAATGCCCTTCAATGGGCATTAATTCCGGATCCGGCGTTGCGGCATGTCTTCCGGATTTTTGGACGGAGACAAATCCGCAGCATGCTGCGCTTTTGTCAACGTCCAAAAAACGTTGACATACTGAACGGAAGACATCCTGATGCATCCTGAACGGATTGCTCTCCATTCAGGATGCATGGGGATAATCCTGATCAGTAGCTTTCCGTCCTAGAGACCCGAGGACGGATCTCTAGGACGGAAAGCTAAAACGCTAGTGTGAAAGAGGCCTTAGTGAGCAACTCTATTTCCTCAGGAATATGAACTTGCTTACGCACTAGAAGTCTCCTTTTCTTTGTTGTTTTACTCCCCTTTCTTCTAGATAGAAGACCGGGTGTTTATCAATACTTTTTAATATTTGCTATTGTGCAGGTCATAAAATAGACTCTCTTAATGTCTTTAGCTGGTGACAAGATCTGGTTCACCGTCTGTACATTGTAGACATTTCATTCTCGTCTGACATTTGGGTCCGTACTGAGGCCTAACTTTTTATTTTCATAGGGGAGGGGAGTCAAACCTTTAACAGTTTTTCTTGCTATGTTTTATCTTATATACATTTCGCACTTTTTGCCTCTCACCAGGATGTTCACTCCTGGCCATAGCTATGTTTGCAATATTTTTTTGTTTTCATGTTTGATGTCGGTATTGTCTTATCCTGTCTTTCCCTAATTATGTCTCCCCACCCCCCTCTGTTCCCTCCTTTCCAACCTGAACCCACACAACTGTCAGCAATTTCTTGTTTGGAGTAAGGGTACTTTCACACTAGCGTTAGAAGAATCCGGCAGGCAGTTCCATTGCCGGAACTACCTGCCAGATCCGGAAATCCGTATGCAAACGGATATCATTTGTTTCCAGGACCGGATGCGGATCCGTCTGACAAATGCATTGAAATACCGGATCCATCTCTCCGGTGACATCCGGAAAAACGGATCCGGTATTTATCTTTTTCACACATGCGCAGACTGAAAAATCGGATCCGTCAATGCGGCAATTTCCTTAACACTTGGTTCCGGATCCGGCATTAATACATTTCAATGGAAAATAATGCCAGATCCAGCAAGTGTTCCGGAAATTTTGCCCAGAGAAAAACCGCAGCATGCTGCGGTATTTTCTCCGGCCAAATACCGTAAAAGGGATGGAAAGGAAGACATCCTGATGCATACTGAACTGATTTATTTCCATTCAGAATGCATTAGGACAAACTGATGCGTTTTTTTCCGGTATTGAGCCCCTATGACAGAACTCAATACCGGAAAACTTTAACGCTAGTGTGAAAGTACCCTTAATTCATTACAACTGCACCTTCGTGGGAGGTCCACTTTACTCCTGCATTTGGGACTGACTCTATTCTAGCGCCAATCTGTACTTACTATATACAGTACATACTATGGTACATTGTGTGACTTTGAATGTAAAAGGGCTCAGCTCCAATGTCAAAAGATGTCTCTTGCTTCTGGAGTTGAAATGCCTTCATGCTGATATTGTATTTTTACAGGAAAATCACTTTGCCCACAGATATTATCCCACAGTCCACTATGTGACCCATCACATTGTTAGGTTGGAGTTGCTATATTCATTTATGGCACCTGTCTCGTTTGCATAGAGTCATCTTTATTGGACCATCAAGGGCAATACGTCATCCTTAAGGACATCCTTAAGGGTCAATCACCCTACTGATAGATCCTTTTACTCCTCATGGAAATCATACTACAATGTACTATATGTGTCAATGTCACTGGAGTTTAAATGTTTCCCTTTCCAACTTAAATTTTATATATATTTTTCAAGCACATACAAGAGTAAGTTGAATGGTCCAGAACAGGTAGACTTATTCATATATCATTTTACAAAATTATAATAAAAAGATATAAAAAAAAGAACAAATAAAGTCTCTCCACATCTCTAATCTATCGTAGACTTGCGACTGTCCCATTCTTGCCAAATTTCTTAGAAACTTGGCCGCCGTACCACGCTGAAGTGCGATCGAATATTTTAAGGACCGGATGTCTTGTATCCGAGAATAAAAATCAGATCTTGTAGGGGATACAAGGTATCTTTAATAAAGAGCAGTTAATATATAGAGGAGCAGCCTGGCGCCCTGGCCTCTTAGTGTCGCAGGGCCCCTAGATATACAGACCTAGAATATCCTAGACTAATCGGGTCACCTGTAACCAATGGGGCTCTATTACTGGGCAGGACCAGAAAACATATATAAGGAAGCTTTCGGGTGAAAACATCTCCAGCAGATATCTGGCAACTCAGGGTTCAGGGTATGTAATACTTCTGGCGTATGATACCAGTGTGTAAAAATCTTTAATTGATTCTCCTGTCAGTTATACAAGAAGAAAAGCTAGAGTGCGCCCTCTTTCATATAGTTCACCATGCCTCTGGCGAAAGCTCCCTTTGTATCCAATCCTCCCATTTTCGCATATATAGGTGTTTAATGTCTGCAGAAAAGTCTAAGGAGGTCAATATCAGGTAAATATCCAAGATAAGACACTTAGATGAGGGGCCACGGCCACAGACCCGCTCAAAAGAGGAGAGAGTCAGTACATCTAATGATCCCAATGTGCTCCTAGAGTAATTAAGTATTCTGCGTTACTTGAATGACAAGATGCTCAGCAGGGAGAATTTAATCTAAAGGTCCTCAAAGGATAAGATCCGAGCTGAAAGGGGGTCCTTGAAGTCAGCGATAGAGCCCTGCAGCTATCCACTGTCTAACCATCACTGCCCCTGAGATTTCCAAGACGTGAGAGGTAAAGAGACATAGAGGAATGGAGCATTGAAAGGCTATATCTGATCCTACTCTCATACCAAATCTCCCTGGTAAACAATATGGAACTAACTAAGTAAGAAGCTGGAATAGGTGAAAGGGTGCCCCAGATTATAGTCCCAGGATGAGTTGGTGCCAGCCACAGCCGCTTAATCTTAGTCCGGTTGCTATATGAATAAAGCATAGACCAAGAGGCTATATGCTGCAGATCTAGAAAATATAAAGTGATACTAGGAAGTGCCAAACCTTCATTGGATAGCATAAGCGCTCTCAGAATATGTTTGTAAAATCTATGGCGTTTGTAATTCCAAACAAATTTAGTAACACATAAACGCCTAGACATCTGTACAGGCAGTTTTACTCCCTAAAATGTGTAATGCGTATGAATACGCATGATAATATCACTGCCATTCATGAGCGCACTGAGTGCTGTGAATGGCAATGGCAGCACAACAATACTGCTGGTGCCTGAAATCTCCAATAACAAAGCTCCGTACAGTACAGAGCTTTGTTGTTAGTGAGGACGCTGCTGATCTGCCAGTATCAGCGGGCTGCCTTGCCATTGACCGCTCCTCTCACACACACCCATCTGACATGCTAGCTCCTGAGCTATGTCTTGTGCACAGCTTATAGGTAGTTTACTATGACAGGCCAGGGAACTTTCAGCAGACCCCAGGCTGTCATGGTAAACCATCGGTTTTCACTGCAAGGAAGGTTTGATTGGATTGGAAGGCAGAGGGAGCCCCAACTTCATAGATGCTGTGATCGCTATTGAACATGGCATCTGAGGGGTTAAGGTTTGGTGTCATCGCCAGTCCTGGTCATTGTGGCTGGGTGCCAGCTGTATTTTACAGCCGGGGCCCACCATATATGGAGCGGGCTCAGTGCAGTAGCCCGCTCCATACATTTCCTCAGCCACAGTGGTGTACAGGTACATCATTGTGGCTGAAGAAGATAAGGATAACGCTCGTTCCAAAGCAGAGCCGGCACCATAGCAGACTCACACTAGGCTAATGTCTGTGATCAGCGATAACGCAGATTACAGAAATTTAAGCCCTCAGATGCCGTGGTCAAATGTGACCATGACATTTAAAAAGTAAAACAACCATAAGTAGGCGCCTCCCAGGCCTGAACGTCTTCCATTCTCTGGGGAAGGTGTTCCTTAAAGGGGTTCTCCGGGGAATTTGACTGGTTAATTTTATTCTTCAGGTCAGTACGAATCCGGCAATACCTAATATGTATAGTTTTTCTTGCGTTTTGATAGTGAAAAAAAAAAATTAAAAGTGGAATTTTTTTATTTTATTTTTGTCGCCATGTTTTGACCCCTATAACTTTTTGTATTTATGCGTATGGAGCAGTGTAGGGGCTCATTTTTGCAGGGGCAATCTGAACTTTTAATTGATACCATTATGGGGTGCGTATGATGTTTTGATCACTTTTTATTCATTTTTTTAGGAAATGAAGCGTCAAAAATGGCGAATTAGCCATTTGGGCGCTTTCTTTCCGTTTTTATGTTTACCGTATGGTGAATATTTTTTAATATTATTATAGTATGGGCGTTTTTGCACATTACGACACCCATTATGTGTAATTTTTTATTTTTATTTATTTTATTTTCATTTTGGGGAAAGGAGGTGATTTGAATTTTTATATTTTTTTATTTAATTTTTATTTTTAAACTTTTTTTTTTTTTTACCACTTTCTTATAGTTCCCATAGGGAACTATAAGATGCAATCATCAGATTGCTATTCTCATATATTCCAATGCAATAGCATTGGAATATATGAGAGAATCATATATTTCCTATGGAGCCTATTACAGTCATAGGCTCCATAGGAATACTGTAGTAGTACCCTAGGTTTCATTCACAGAAACCTAGGGTACTACATGCATCTCCGGCTCCCCTTGTGGCCATCAGGGAGCCGGAGCAAAACCGAAAGTGAAACTTTCGGTTTTCTGCTGATCAGATGCCGTGGTCAGGATTGACCACGGCATCTGAGGGGTTAAATGTCCGCGATCGGCATCGCTGCCGGTCGCGGACATGAGCTGCGGGTGTCAGCTTGATGAATCAAGCTTTACCCGCAGCTCGGCGCCCGCTCCGTGCGGGAGCGGGCGCCATCTTTAAGTGTGGACGAAGGGCGTACATGTACGCCTGTCGTCATTAAGAGGTTAAGAAAATGAAAATACTTAAATGTTTTTTTATGGTAAATATACTCCAAAATACCTTTTATTAGTTAGAATGGCTAGTTTTGTCTAGGGAGCAATCATTGGGAGAAATAAAATGGCCGCCATCCTATTAGTACATACAGAACCTGTCCTAATCACAAAGGAGGACAAGTTACTTCATAACAATGAGCTAAAGAGATGCCTCGTCCTCCTCTCTGCTCTACCCTGACAAGTAGAGCAGAGAGGAGGATGAGGCATCTCTTTAGCTCAGTGTTGTGAAGTAACTTGTCCTCCTGTGTGATTAGGACAGGTTTTGTGTGTAGCAATAGGACAGTGGCCATTTTGTTTCTTCTGATGATTGCTCCCCAGACAAAACGAGCCATTATAGCTAATGAAAGGTATTTGGGAATATATTTATAATAAAGTAATATTTAAGAATTTTATTTTCTTAACCGCCTCCCGACCGCCTAACGCAGGGATGCGTCCTGCGGGCGGCCGGGATGTTCCTCCTTGACGCGCCGATGCATCATCTCGCGAGATTTGCAGCGGACGCGCGCGTTCACTGCAGGAGGCGGGGAAGAAGTTATTGTACAGCCTGCCAGCGCTGATCGTTTGCTGGCAGGCTGTACATTTAAAAAGAAAAGCGATCAAATTGTAAAAAATTTTTTTACATAAATATGTAATATTAAACTTTGTAGCTTGCTGCCTGCTCCTCTGGTGGTCCCTTTTGCTTGGGACCAGCAGAGGAGCAGGCAGCTATGTAAGTTGCACCAAACACCACACTACACCCCCCCGTCACTGATTAACCCCTGATCACCCAATATTAACTCCCTGATTACCTCCATGCCATTAATCACCCCCCTGTAAGGCTCCATTCAGGCGTCCGTATGTGTTTTGCGGATCCGCAAAACACGGATACCGGCAATGTGCTTTACGCATTTTACGGATCCGCACATTGCCAGAACTATATAGAAAATGGCTTTTCTTGTCCGCAATTGCGGACAAGAATAGGACATGTTCTATATTTTTGCAGATCTAGGAAGTGCGGATCCGCAATTCCGGATCCGAGCGGGACAAAGTCTGTCCCCATAGAATTGAATGGATCCGCAATTCCGTTCCGCAAAATTTTGCGGAACAGAATTGCGGACGTGTGAATGAGGCCCAAGGGTCCCTTAGCGATCGCAGCTTTACAAGCACACCTATGTCCTTTCCCCTCTTTTTTTTTTTTAACATTTTTTGGCAGAGATTTTTTCAATGTGAATGAATAAATCTGTTCCGTTCATTTTTTCTTTCAGCCCAGAGGCTGAACGGAAAAAAAAAAATCTCATTACCCGTATGCTCAATATAAGGAGAATAGCAGAAACTCCTAATGCTGGCCATACGTGTAATGATTGCGGAGACCCTCAAATGCCAGGGCAGTACAAAAACCCCACATGTGACCCCATTTTGGAAAGAAGACACCCCAAGGTATTCGCTGAGGGGCATAGTGAGTTCATGGAAGTTTTTATTTTTTGTCACAAGTTAGCGGAAAATGAAATTTTTTGAAAAATAAAATAAAAAATTCCATTTCCGCTAACTTGTGACAAAAAATAAAAACTTCCATGAACTCACTATGCCCATTCAGCGAATACCTTAGGGTGTCTACTTTCCGAAATGGGGTCATTTGTGGGGTGTTTCTACTGTCTGGGCAATGTAGTACCTCAGGAAACATGACAGTTGCTCAGAAAGTCAAAGTGCAGAAATTCATTTTTTGCACCATAGTTTGTAAACACTATAACTTTTACCCAAACCAATAAATATACACTTATTGCATTTTTTTTAATCAAAGACATGTAGAACAATAAATTTAGAGAAAAATTTATATAGAAATGTAGTGTTATTTGAAAAATTTTACAATAGAAAGCGAAAAATGTAGTTTTTTTCTTCAAAAATGTAGTAATTTTTTATTAATATCAAAAAAAGTAAAAATGTCAGCAACAAGTGTAGTGCAGAATTGTAAAAAGTGGTCTGGTCATTAAGGGGGTTTAAGCTAGGGGGGCTGAGGTGGTTAATTCCCGGAAAACTCCTTTAATAATAATAGGCCAGAGTACAAAGCGTCTATGATATTCCAGGTATATTAGAATGCTGTCCTGCAGATGTCAGCATATCATTGGAATATACTGAATTTTGTATTCAGTAATGGATAAAATTCCATTATTGAATAGGTCCCCTTCACGGCCTAACAAAAAGAAAGTAAAGTAAAACAAAGTTTTTAAAAATATATATAAAAATTCAAATCAACTCCCTTTCCCCAAAAATTATGGGGATCAAAATATGGCGAGGAAAATAAAAAATTAAATTTTTTTCAAACTTTAACTTTTTTTCCGTAGTAAAGGCATCTGTGTTGGTCCCATGTTCATATGTGCCTGCATTGCTGAAAAAAATTATGCTTTAAAATATGCAAATAAGCCTCTAGGTAGGAGCAACAGGGGCGTTGCCATTACACCTAGAGAATCCCTGTTCTCTCTGCAGCTGCTGCACCCTCTGCACTTTGATTGACAGGGACAGATGTGAAGAGGTTTTCACTGCCTGAAATGGTCAATCAAAGCAGGGAGGGTGTGGAAGTTGCAGAGAGAGCAGAGACTCTCGGAGTAACAGCAACGCCCTAATTTCTCCTTGAAGCTCATTCGCATATAGTAAAACTTTTTTTTTCTCAGCAATCCAAGCACATATCAACATGGGACAAACACAGATGTCATCAGCTCCAAGTGCACACGTAACAGGTCCGCCAGTGTCATAGGGACAAATCTGCTGACAAGAAAAACTATATAAATGTGGTATTGTTGTAATCGTACTGACCCAGAGACTGAAGGGCATGGATCAGTTTTACCACATAGTAACGAACTAAACTGCTGTGTCGAAAATGGGGTTAACACAAACACAGCCCACAAGTGGGTGTTCCCAGGGCAGGGGTTATATGCCCCGATTTTACCTTCTCAAATGTTAATTATAGAAGTGGTTAACCTTTACATCATACCATAGACCTCATTCACATGTCCAAGACTGTGATGACATCACCGAGAAGATGGTCAGTGGTTCATCCGTGAAAATATCTGTGAGTATTTGTGTTTGGTCCATGTGTGATCCATATTCCATGGGCACTGCTGAAAATTAATTTCAAGATCATCTCCTATCAGTGAAAATCCGCTGACAGTGGATTGGAGAACCCTTCCGCTTGGCACCCAGCATATAGAAAAAGGATCAGCAACCTCCAGCTGTTCAGAAACTACAACTCCCAGAATACTTCATTGGGAGTTAGAAGAATAGTCAAGCATGTTTGCATGCTGGGAGTTGTAGTTCAACAGCAGCTGGAGTGCCGATGGCTGCTGAATATAGAAGGTGTGCATCACAATTATGTTAAAGGGGATGTGGATGAATGGGATACTCCTATGGCAGCACCTTCCCCTTTAGAAGAAATCTTAGCTACCCTTAAAAACAACGGAAAGGTGATACAAAATATGGCTCTTCAGCTTGGGACTGTTCAGTCGGATGTGTCACTAACCCTGGGTTCACACCTGAGCGTTTTACAGCGCGTTCAAACGCGCTGTAAAACGCTCAACAGATTAAAACCAATGCATCCCTATGGGAGTGGTTCACACTTGAGCGTTTTACAGCGCGTTTGAACGCGCTGTAAAACGCCCAACGCATAAACAAGTACTTGAGCTTCTTTTGGGGCGTTTGACGCGCGTTTTGTGATTGACACCACAGTAGCAATCACAAGAACGCGCGTACGAACGCGCGTTTCCTATTTGCAAAAACGCGCACAAAAACGCTGCAGTAAAACGCGCGTTTTTGGAACGCTCAGGTCTGAACCCAGGGTCATAAGGGACGAGGTTACTAAAATACGAGACCGAGTTTCTGTCATAGAGAAGTCTGCTGGTTTGTTACAAAATGAAGTTAAAGTATTAAAATTTGAAATCTCTACTTTGACAACAAATTATAATTATCTACAAAAAAGATCAGTCGATCTAGAAGACAGGCCGAGGCGCTCCAATGTAAGAATTTTAGGGCTTTCGGAGGGTGCCGAGGGAAAAGACCCCATTGGAATGCTACAATCTCTCATTTTTAACATTTTTCTTCTATGTTTTTGGTGAAAAGGGCCCATAGTATCCCTGAAGGAAAACCAATGCCTGGAATGTATCCTCGGGCTCTTTTGGCAAAAATACTGGTTTTCCGCGACAGAGACGTGATTCTGAAGAGAGCCAGGGAATGCCCTCCTGTTGTGTATAATGTGCTAAACTTTCCTTTTTTCCAGATTTCTCTAAAGAGACTCAAGAAAAGAAACTAGAAGTGTATAACGTGATAGAAAAATGAATCCAGCCAGCAAAGGAGACAATATGGACAATCACAATACATTAGTAACTTTCTCTACATAATAAATATCACTTGCTGAAGTGAGAGAACCCGTCTGCTATCCATATTCTTTGTGAATAGTGCACTGACCCATCCATTTCTATGTAGCCATTCTTCAAAATACCGTATTTTTCGCCATATAAGACGCACTTTTTTCCCCCCAAAAGTGGGGGGAAAATGGCAGTGCGTCTTATATGGCGAATACTACCATTTTCCTATAGCTGAAGCCAATACATCGCACAGCCTGCGATGTATCAGCATGGAAGGAGGAGGGGGCGGAGCCTGGCAACACACGCCGGGCGGCCCGCCGCTCACAGCGTGACTGCTAGACAACATTTAAAATCTTTAATCATGTCCCTTATTTCTAAAGCTCAGGACAGTAGCGCTTGCTAACCTGCTATACGATCCTTCAGCAGGCAGAGCGGTGCGGCAGGCTGGTGTGTAACGTCCTCACTGACGCCATCTGCCTGCTCCTCCTGCTTCATTCATAAAGTGAAAGGAGCAGGCAGATGACGCCAGTGAGGACGTTACACACCAGCCTGCCGCCGCACCGCTCTGCCTGCTAGAGGATCGTTATAGCAGGTTAGCAGAGCGCTACTGTCCTAGGCTTTTAGGAAATAAGGGGACATAATTAAAGATTTTAAATGTTATACAAGCAGTCACGCTGTTAGCGGCGGGCCGCCCGCCATGTGTTGCCAGGCTCCGCCCCTAAGCAGCCATGGGCCAGATGTTTTAGAAAAGGGGGCACCTGTGGATGACACTGTATTGGGTGATCTGTGGATGACACATATAGCATAAGATGCTATATATGTGTCATCCACAGATCCAATCCATTACAGTGTCATTCATAAATGCCCCCATCACAGTGCTATCCACAGATCCCCCATCACAGTGCTATCCACAGATCCCCCATCACAGTGCTATCCACAGATCCCCCATCACAGTGCTATCCACAGATCCCCCATCACAGTGTCATCCACAGATCCCCCATCACAGTGCTATCCACAGATCCCCCCATCACCGTGCTATCCACCGATCCCCCATCACAGTGCTATCCACAGATCCCCCCCATCACAGTGCTATCCACAGATCCCTCCATCACAGTGCCATCCACATCTCCCCCACATAACAGTGCCATCCACAGATCCCCCCCATAATACTGTCATGCACAGACCACCATTACTTTAAAAGCACACCTTTTGGTTAAAAATATTTTTTTTCTTATTTTTCTCCTCAAAAACCCAGGTGCGTCTTATAGGGCGAAAAATACGGTAGGCCTCATGCACACGGCTGTTGTTCGGCTGTGCCTGTATTGCGGGCCACAAACAGCAGGTCTGCGATATGTGGACACCGGCTGTGTGCACCCAGCATCATGGATGCAGACCCATTCACTTGAATAGGTCCACAATCCAGAAGGTGCGGTGCGGAACAGAGGCGCATTATTTAGTGCTTCTGTGGGGTTTCTCTCCGAGCCTCCACACTGCAAAAAAGTAGCGCATGCCCTATTTTTTTGCGGTGCAGACCGTCCGATGCGGATCGCGGACCCCATTCAAGTGAATGGGACCTGCCTCCGGATATGGCGGCCCTACGGTCAGTGCTCGTGCATTGCAAACTGCATGTGCATGAGCCCTTATAGAGCAGGTCTTAATGTTGTCCATTTTGCAGTGAGAGAATCCTTTCTGTTGACCGGTGTTCCGTTATTTTTCTTTACCCGTGAACTTTCCATATCCTCGTCACTTCTGGTTGTGATGCAGCAGCCCCGGAAGTGACGTTTGCTTTTTTGGAAGGAGGTGTGTCACGCCGCTCGCCACCAGAATGGCTACGAAGGAGTTGCTGTGAACGCGCCGAGGGTAGGGAAAAATTACGGGCAAGTGCGCATGCGCCAAGGGTAGGGAAACATTATGGGCAAGTGCGGTATAAAAGGACAGATTAAAGAACTAACAGCCATATGTTTCCCTCGCACCAGCCCTCCCCTTGTCTCGTTATCCACCTTTACCTTGGACAGCGCCATGTTGTATTCGCTTGCGCACTGGCCCGTAATTTTCCCTACCTGCACAGCAAGAGCTGAACCAGGAACCAGCGCAGATGGGTGGCCCGTAATGTTTCCCTACCCTCGGAGCATGCGCACTTGCCACGTACATTTTTCCCTACCCTCTGTGCGCCGGCGCAAACATACCTCATTCTCAGCAACTCTGGTGGCGAGCGGCGTGACACACCTCCTTCCAAACATGCAAACATCACTTCCGCTGCGGCACAACCAGAAATGACGAGCGTATGGAAAGTTCACGGTTAGGGAAAAATAACAGAACACCGGCGTGAGAAGAACACTGAATGCACACGGAAAGTATTTGAATTTTGTGGATCCATGATTTGCGGATCTAAATGCAGATATGGCCGTGTGCATGAATCCTTATTTAAATAGCTATAGCCTACTGAACTGTGAGGAATATTATGAGGATTCTGCCAATGAAAACCTGTAATAAATATGTCATGTGTGAACAATGACCAGTACACTCACTGTATCCTAATGGAATACAAAAAAAAACTTGAGATAAACTTGTTTGTTTAGACTCCGTGTAATAAAGATTTCTGAATTCAAACAAGCGTCCCCCTCCTTTGGGAACTACGCGCAGGCGCATCCTGTCCGTGGGTCGGAAGTGACGCACGCTTTCCCGCTTTGCTCTCCTTCACCGTACAGTCGCCAGGCTCGCGGCGCTCCGTGACTGGCTGGCGCGGCGAGTTGCGGCAGAAGATGGCGGACGGAGTGGATCACATAGACATTTATGCGGACGTGGGAGAGGAGTTTAACCAGGTACCGGTCTCCTCTGTTCCGTTAGCGCCTGCCTTGTATGTCAGGGCGACAATGGCGCTTAGTGCTCTGCTTTCCGGGAGGGTGTATGTAAGCCGTGCTGCGGCCTGGTTTCCGTGTGTGGGCAGGGCTCTATACGTGACCGGGAAGAGCGCCATATCCCGGTGTTCCGTTTCCTTTGTGTAGGCCTCGTGTGCTGGAAGGCCCCGCATCCATTATTCCGGCCCCGCCCCTCAGCTGTGGTTCAGGCCTGAGCACAACAATAACAGGCTGAGCGTGCCTACTGCTGTGACGTGCACCCCGCGGCCTGCTGCTGTGACGTGCACCCCGCGGCCTGCTGCTGTGACGTGCACCCGGGGGCCAGCAGACTGCTGCTGGGTGTCTTATTCTTTTCTTAGCGTATCGTATTCAGTTGAAAATGGGCCAAATGCTGCGGAATAAAGTCTCTGCACACTTTGTGAAATGTGACAGTGGCACTAGTCAGGTTGGGGCATGGAGTAGATGTTGACTCATTGGAGACATGTTACTGATCAGCTTTTACAGTCAGTGATGCTTCATCAACATGACATTTTTCACCAAAACATCATACATTTACACCGAATGTCCACAGGCTTGACTGCTTCCAGGAGAGAGCTGCAGAATTATGAATGCAGCTCTGGACTGTTAAAAGTCCAGTAAGGCTGACTTCATATCTCCGTCAAAGAGTTCTGGCACAAAGCAGCCTCCTGGATCTTGCAGAATCCGGCACTGCCAAATTCTCGACTTCACTGTTGGATCCCCACGAGGTTCCGGCGGTGATGCCCTAGCCTTCCGGTATAAGGCTAGGGCTACACAGGTCGCGGGCAGGATCACTGAGCAGCAGTGATCTCCTAGAAATGCATGGGATCGCCTCAGCAGTCTCAAGCAATCCAGCCCTGTCACTGTCATTTCTATGCCGCTACTCAGCGATCCTGGCCGCGACCCGTGTAGCCCTAGCCTAAATGCTGTATTTTGGCTGGATCAAAACCGCTGCACACAACGTTTTTTATATTTTTTTTTGTCCGGCCAACAGCCTCATCTTGACGGAGATGTGAATGAGGCCTTTTTTGCTGAGTGTTTTTTTTTTTGTCAGTCTTTTGGTCCTGCGGCAGTTTAAAGGGGTTTTATTCCTTTTAGGGTACTTTCACACTTGCGTTTTTGTTTTCCGGTATAGAGTTCCGTCGTCGGGGCTCTATGCCGGAAAGAAACGCTTCAGTTACAGATAATACAACCACATGCATCCGTTTGAACGGATCCGCTTGTATTAACTTTAACTTTGTTTTAACATTGCCAAAACGGATCCGTCATGAACTCCATTGAGGGTAAAGGGAGGACGGATCCGTTTATTTATTGTGCCAGATTGTGCCAGAGAAAAGGCATCCGTCCCCATTGACCGGTTTGCTCGGCATCCCAGGACGGAAAGAATACCGCAGCGCTGCGGTATTTTCTCCGTACAAAAAACGTTCAGTGACTGAACTGAATATATCCTGATGCATAGTGAACGGATTTCTCTCCATTCAGAATGCATGGGGATGTGACGGATCAGTTTTTATCTGGCATAGAGCCCTGACGACGGATCTCTATGCCGGATCCTGAAAACGCCAGTGTGAAAGAGCCCTTACTCATATAGCGCTGACACATACCGCAGCGCTTTGCAGACATCGTCACTCTGTCAAACTGGAGTACTTGAAGGAAACCCACACAGACACAGGGACAACACTAGCCACCGTGCTGCCAGTTTTTTTTTTTTTTTTTTAACTGTGTTCATAGAAAATAATGATTTTTAGAACGTTTGGCTGTTTTTCTGTTTCATCTTGGCAGTGCTGTGCTATTGAACATGAAATGCAAAGTGGCACCCGGCACAGAGAGAAAACACTCCTACAATGCATTCAGACAGTCTTCAGACACTGTCACTTTTTTAACATTTAACTTTGAACTTGTGACCTTGTGCTAATATCAAATAAAAAATAAAATAAAAAAAACTTCCAGTCATTCTGCACTCAATACTCCATACTGCAAATTTATGCAAAGGGAAAAAACTAAAATTTCACCTGGACATAAATATTCAGACCCTTTACTATGACACTATGTGTCCTTTCACACTAGCTGCAGGGGAGTCTGACAGGCTGTTCCTGCGGGTGAACAAACTGTCGGATCCGTCCTGCCACAAGTTTGCGTGTGCCCCCAGACTGCCACTCCGTCCCCATTGACTATAATGGGGGCGGGGGTGGAGTTCCATCGGCACCACGGCGAGAGGCCGCTGGACTAAAAGTATGACATGCAGTACTTTTAGTCCGGCCACCTCTCACCGTGCGCTGTCGTGCTGCTGCCAGAACTATGCCCCTGCCCCAATATAGTCAATAGGGATGGAGCGGCAGTCCGGGGGCACGCATGAACTGGCGGCAGGACGGATCTGACAGGCTGTTCACCCGACTGAAAAGCCTGACGGGCTCCCCTGCCGCTAGTGTGAAACTAGCCTTAAAATTTTACCTCTTTCTCTCGATCATCTCTGATATGTTTCTACACATTGATTGGAGTCCGCCTGTGGTAAATTTAGTTGACTGGACATGATTTGGAAAAACAAACCTCTGTTTATATAAAGTCTCCCAGCTGACAATGCATATCAGAGCAAAAACCAAGTCATGAGAAGAAAGAACTGCCTGTAGAGCTCAGAGACAGGATTGCCTGGAGGCAAAGATATTGAGAAGGGTCCAAAAAATTTCTGCTGCACTGGAAGTTCCCAGAAATGGAAGAAGTTTGGAATAACCAGGAGTTTTGCTGCAGCTGGCCACCCCACTAAACTAGGTAATCAGGGGAGATGAACCTCGGTAAGAGAGGTGCCCAACAACCGAATGGTTACTCTGGCTGAGCTCCAAAAATCCTGTGTACAAATGGGAGAAACTGCAGCACTCAGTCTGAGCTTTATGGCAGAGTGGCCAGAAAGAAGCCTCTTCAGTAAGACACAAAGCCCACCTGAAGTTTTCAAAAAGCACCTAACAGACTCTGTTGAACAAAAGTACTAAATTGAACATCTCTGCAGAGACCTGTAAATGTCTATCCATCGACGGTCATATCCAACCTGATGGAGCTTGGGAAGATCTGGGGAAAAAACATCTGTTTGCAGTGTCAGAGCTCAGATGAACACCTCACCAGCTCCTCTCTGCCTGAGGGATGGGGATGGTGAACTCACTAAGGGGCCTGGCTGTATTTCTGGAGTGTAATAATATTACAGGTTAGGCTGAGTTCCCACCACCACTTAGCTTTGCGTTCTTCTGATCCGTCAGAAGGAGAGAGGAAAAAAACAAACAGGAACCCTTAAAAAAATACTGCATCAGTTGTCACCCGTTTGAGCCATTTCGGTCTGAGATCTGTCTTTTAGACCAAAAAAAGTCCTGCATGCTGTACTTTTTGTTTACGACAAAAAAACTGATCTCTGGTGGAAATGGCTCAAACTGATGCAACAGAATTTTTTTTTTTTTTTTTACTGGATTCTGTAAATAACGGATCCTATGTATAACTAATGCAACAGGATCCGTATTTATATATATTTTTTTTCCTCTCTCCTTCGGACAGATGAGAAGATTGGTAAGTTAAAAGGGGATGTGAACTCATGCACACGACTGTATGTATTTTGCGGTCTGCGAAAAACACGGATGACGTCCGTGTGCATTCCGTTTTTTGCGGAATGGAACAGCTGGCCCCTAAAAGTACAGTACTACCCTTGTCCGTAATGCGGACATTAATAGAACATGTTCTATTCCTTTGCGGAACGGAAATATGGTCATACGGAAACAGAATGCTGACGGAGTAACTTCAGTTTTTTTTTTGTGGACTTATTGAAATGAATGGTTCAGTATACGGTCCGCAAAAAAATGGAACGGTCACGGAATGAAAATATGTTCGTGTGCATGAGGCCTTATAGTTATTAGATTTCTGGAGAAGGGTTGTTGATCCAGGGCAATAGTAAGAGTTCAGGTCCGTGCTATCTCTTCACCAAACACATGAGCATGTACTGCTTTCCACCCACAATGTCCTCATCTATCTTGTCTCAAATTCCGACTGACACTCTCTGGAGCGTACGAGCACCCTATTATACTCACAAAATGAGGCTTGTATTCAGCATATAAACATAAAAACCGCCCGACCCGGGTTTCGCTTGGTTGCTTCTTCAGGGGCTGTTTGTATCCACGCACCTGAGAAAATTTAATACCTCCGTGCTACACCCGTAAACCAAACTTTTTTTCACAACTTCCGTTCCTCGGCAATTTATCTTCACTTCGCTCCAGCCCGCAGGCAGAAAATCCTTTCCATACAAATAATCGCTAAGAAGGAAGACGAGGGAAGAGAAAGCCAACTCCAGGTTAATGCTTCTATGACAGAGAGCCCTGCGGACCTACATAAGTCTGCCTAACTAAACTGGCTATTGTAGTGTCGGAGCGCTGCCCCTGTATGAGAGGGGTAGCGCATATTTATTGCCTACATTTACCAATGCCATCTAATAAGAGGGCTCCTGAGGAGACATCAATCAGATGCAGAAACGCGTAGAGACCATTGTATTAGCCAGCTAGGCATCTATAGGTTATCTAGTTAGGTAGACTTATGTAGGTCCTGCAGGGCTCCATTTGTCAGTTGTGTGATCAATAGGGATTAGTGCACTCAAACATTTTTGTGGGGGTCACGTATATGGGGTTACTCGGGTAGTACTATCCCTCTCTGCACATTGGCAGATTGCTAGTGATCACCAATCTGCCTGGCAGCGATCCCTGCGGCACATTGCCATTTTCTAATATAGTACAGGGGCTGACAGCAGGTTTATATCGGCTGTCCCCATTTTGCCACACCATACGCTTGTCTGCTGGACGTATCCGGGGCATTCACAGATTGCCTTTAGCCCACATATGTCCGCTGTGCTGTGGACCTGCTTTTTCTCAAGTGCAGATCTGTGACTGCACATGTGGCTGTACTATAGTGGACATTTCTTTTACTCACTTATACCGAAATTGTGCATTTTGAATAAAACTTTTTTGTTTTCGTGTGCTTTTAGCATCCCCTCCAACCTTATATATATTTATTGATTCTTAGGGGTGCATAACTGTCCGATAGGGCCAACTTAGTAAATGTGTTTAATATATTTTCCTCAAAAATCCGATTTAAATGCCAAAAATCCGATTTTTATCCACCCTGCTGAAACCACATATCCCCCATAAAGCATGTGATTGTACTTTTTCAGAAGCTTTTGCCTTCAAATAACTGCAATATATCTGTGCTGCCAATACCTAACTCCAGGTACCTTTGCCTTGTAGGAAGCAGAATATGGGGCACATGAGCAGATTGAGCTGTATGAGGATGTCCTCTCCCCTTCTGCAAATAATGGAGACGCTCCTGAAGATCGGGACTATATGGATAATCTTGCTACATCGGTGTCGGATGATGTAGTGAAAGGGTCCGCTTCCAATGTTGTATTTACTTATCCAGGGAAGAGAATTGCTTTGTATATTGGAAATCTTACATGGGTGAGTCTGATGCTATGAGCTATAAATCTTTGATTTTCAGTCTTGATGGAGGAAGCTTTCCTGCCAGTGACAGGCCTTGTAGAGCTTGTGCATTGGGGTTTCCTGAATATATTATCCCTTGTAAAGTGTTTTTACACGTATTTAACTTTTCATTTTGCTAGTGAAAAGTTTGCTGATAAAATTTGTATTTTAAGTTCGGCGTCCAAAGTTCGGGGTTGGGTTATCGAAGAATCCCGTTATGGATTCCGCTACCACGGACCATAAGGCTAGATGCGCATGTCCGTTAAACCCGGACGTGACCAGTCCATGGTAACCAGGACTGGATTTCTGCTTTACAGACGGAGCGCACGGCATCATTGGTTGCTATGACACCGTGCGCGCCCTGCCCCTGCTGCAGTACAGTAATACAAATATTATGATCTATAACAGTGTATTACTGTACTGCAGCGGCGGCAGGGAGCGCACAGCGTCATAGCAACCAATGACGCCGTGCGCTCCGGGTGTAAAGCAGAAATCCAGTCTTGGTTACCATGGACGTGTGCATCTAGCCTAACAGAACTTGGAATCCATAAGGGGATTCTTCTATAACCCCAACCCGAACTTTGGACTCCCAACGTAAAATACAAGTTCGCTCAACCCTAGTCTTGAGTATATTGCTGTCTTCTGGGGAAGCACCTACTTGTCTTGGAAGGACACATAAGTAAGCAAGTGCCTTGGAAGCTACTGTCAAATATACACAGGATTTATTAGGGTATATTGTACATGGCAAAGTTATTTCCAGAACTTCTGTGACTGAAAGTCGCTTCCATTCATCATAATGCAGTTGTTTTCGGTGTAAGTGCATGGGACAGTCACAGAAATTCCCCCAACAAATCTGATGTGTGCAAGTATATGCTCACAGTCAATAGGGGGTTGTGGTGTATATTATCCATGTACAAAGAGTACAGTGGTTGTGTCATCTTAGACATTGGAGGCATATCACTAGGCTATGCCACGCCACCAATGTCAGGTAGGTGCAGCTTTTACCTCTGGAACCCATACCCATCTCCAGATCGGGACCACCGAACTGAGTGGGGAGCCCTCCATTTCTCCGGCAGTTCCATAGAAGTGAATGGTGGCTGCATTTGTGTGGTGTGCTCTCCATTCATTTCTATGGTATTGCCGAAAATAGCCGAGCTTGCTCGCTTAGCTATTTTTGGAACTACACAGCGTAATACAGTACCAGCAAAATATATGAAATCAGACAAACCTCGTGTACAGATGCATCTCAATAAATTAGAATATCATTGAAAAGTAAATTTATTTCAGTAATTCAATTCAAAAAGTGAAATTCGCATATAGATTCATTACACTCTGTGAACAGCCAGGTTCTTTAGCAAAGACCTTTTGTGACTTACCCTCCTTGTGGAGGGTGTCGGTGACTGTCTTCTGGACAACTGTGTAGCCTACTGAACCAGCTTGAATGACCATTTAATGCCTTGGGAAACCATAATCATCAACATAAAAAGAAATAAACACTTAAAATGCAACTCCGCATTGATGCAGTAATTCATGCTAAAGGAACCCGACCAAGTATTGAGTGCATATACTGTATATACTTTTCAGTAGTCCAACATTTCTGTATTAGAAATTATTTTTGAATTGGTCTTATATAATCTAATTTTCTGAGATACTAACTACTGGGATTTCATTAGCCGTAATCATTAGCATTGTAAGAAATAAACGCTTGAAACAGATGGCTCTGTATGTAATGAAGCTATATAATATATGACTTTTTTAATTAAATTACTGAAATAAATAAATTTTTCGATGATATTCTGATTTGTTGAGATGCATCAGTACAGTACACTCTGCTTTTTTTCTCAGGTCAGAAATGTTCGGGGTTTAAAATGTGCAGCATCTCAATTGTTGCTTTTTTTTCCTTGTGCAGATTTCACCCTTTTCAATGGAAGGATGAAATCTGTGGATTTTCTGCCCATAAATCTGCACGATGTACAGCCAACCCTAAAACCGGCACCAATCTGCTTTTATGGCATATCCTAATCATGATAAGCTATAAGTCTAAGATGACACAAGCCCTTTAACTCCTTGTTGCTATTACACTTGTAGTGCTACTTTTATTATGTTTGTACATTTTTCTGTTTTTAGTGGACAACAGATGATGACTTGACAGATGCTGTTCACTCCTTGGGTGTTAATGATATTTTGGAAATCAAGTTTTATGAAAATCGTGCAAATGGCCAGTCAAAAGGGTGAGTTAAAGCCTTCTACTAAAATGAACACCTCAGTGGAGATTAACCACCTCATGTCCAAGCTAATTCTTTTTTCTTTTTTTTTTGCCTGTTTTTTTTAAAGAGCCGTGACTCAACATAGCCGTATGAAGGCTTTTTTTAGGTCAAAGCTGACCGCGGCATGCAATGGGTTCACTGAGGGTACCTGGTGCCCTCCGCTTCCCCATCGGGTCCCTGCGCTGTAGTGGTGCAGACCCAATGACCGAGAAGGCAAGCCCGATGCCTTCCATAGGCATCGGGGCTTACCTTCTACGGAAGCCTGTGAGATCCAGCCCTTAGGCCAATGCATTACAATACATGTTGTATTGTAATGCATTGTAGAGGGGATATGACCCCAAAGTTGAAGTCCCAGAGTGGGACAAAAATAAAAAGTTAGTGTTTTTCATAATGAAAAAGAATAGTTTCAAGTACAAAAATAAAAATAACCTGAACGCCGAAAAAAATAAAAACTGTGCTAAAACAATCATTTTTTTGTCACCTTACATCACAAAAAGTACAACACCAAGCGATCAAAAAGGCGTATGCCCCCCAAAATAGTACTAATCATATATATATATATATATATATATATATAAAAAACTATTGTTCTCAGAATATGGAGACACTAAAAAAAAATCATTTTTTTCAAAAATGCTTTATTATGTAAAACTGAAACAAACAACCAAAAAAAGTAGCCATATTCGGTATTGTCGTGTCCGTAATAACCTGCACTATAAAAATAGCATATTATCTAACCTGTCAGATGAACATTGTAAAAAAACTAAAATAAAAACAGTGCCAAAACAGCTATTTTTTGTCACATTGCCTCTCAAAAAGTGTAATATAGAGAAACAAAAATCATATGTACCTTAAAATAGTACCAACAAAACTGCCACCTTATCCCGTAGTTTCGACTCTAGGGGTGCATCAAGGGGTCTTCAAATGTGACATGGCAACTTAAAATTATCCCAGTAAAATCTGCCTTCCAAAAACTATATGGCGTTCCTTTCCTTCTGCGCCCTGCCGTGTACCCATACAGTAGTTTGCGACCACATATGGTCTGTATAAACTACAGAATCAGGGTAATAAATATTGAGTTTTGTTTGGCTGTTAACCCTTGCTTTGTTATGGAAAAAATGGATTAAGATGGAAAATCTGCCAAAAAGGTGAAATACTGAAACTTCATCTACATTTTCCTTTAATTCTTGTGGGAAACCTAAAGGGTTAACAAAGTTTGTAAAATCAGTTTTGAATACCTTGGGGGTGTAGTTTCTTAAATAAGGCCATTTTTGGGTGGTTTCTATTATGTAAGCCTCACAAAGTGACTTCAGACCTGAACTGGTTTCTTAACTGGGTTTTGGAAATTTTCTTAAAAATTTTAAGATTTGCTTCTAAGCCTTCTAACGTCCAAAAAAAGAAAATGTCTTTAACAAAATGATTCAAACATGAAGCAGACGTATGGGAAATATAAAGTAATAACTATTTTAGGTGGTATCACTGTTTTAAAAGCAGAGAAATTGAAACTTAGAAAATTGCGAATTTTTCAAAATGTTTGGTAAATTTTGTATTTTATAAATAAAAATGAAATATTTTGACTCAAATTTACCACTGCCATGAAGTTCAATATGTGACAAGAAAAACAATCTCAGAATGGCCTGGATAAGTAAAAGCGTTTTAAAGTTATCACTACATATAGTGACACTGGTCAGATTTGCAAAAATTGGCCTGGTCCTTAAAAATGGCAGGGTCCTGAAGGGGTTAATGTACTATATATAATATATTGCGAAAAGTACTTGCATCACAATCAATTTAATAACTTTATTTTGGAAGAAAAAGTGACTAAAAACAGCAATTCTGGTATTGTGTGTGTGTGTGTGTTTTTTTTATTATTATTTTTAGGTTTTTTTTTTACCTACAAAACATTATATTTTAATCATTTGCACTTGTCAGTGCCAATTACATTAGTTTTTTGTGTTCAGATATTTTACAAAGAAAATGTGGAATTTTTTTTACTTTTAATTCACTTTATTAAATTTTTTTCAATTTCTTTTGAGCAGCAATCGCTTGAACAGTGCATTGCAATAGTACTCTATATGGGGGTGATTAGGTGACTGAAGAACCGCACCCCTGTCTAACCGCTTATATGACCGGCGGATGTTGCTATTATTTCAAGCCGTGTCAGCTGTGTAGCAGAGCCAGCGCCCTCTGGATTTGAGTTGGGCTTCTGATCCAGCTTCATACACTTGCCCCTTACATTTGATATACATATACATTATGACCAGTCACCTACATCGGCATGTCTCTTTTAGTAACTTAGATTCCCCATGTAACAACGAATCTTGCCCATCATTTCTTATGACTCTGTTGTTCCATCTTCTGTTATTCCTACTAGAAGTTTGAGTGTCTATCTGGGTGTTGGGGGTATGTCCTTGCACAGTCTGACATGTCAGTGCTGCCAGTGGCAGGTGCACCCCCCACCCTTCCTTATTGTTAACACTCATTTGGGCCTATAGTGCCAGACTGCTGGCAGTTCAATTATAAACTTGTAGTTGGAAAACTATAGGCACCTCATACAGGTGTATGAAAGATGGTCCAGAATTATTACATAGGAAATACAAGTCTGTACTAAAACGCAGTAGAGACCGGGCCATTTGCCCCCTTCCTGACCAGGCCTAATTTTGCAAATCTGACATGTGTCACTTTATGTGGTAATAACTTTGGAACACGTTTACTCATTCAAGCCATTCAGAGAGTTTTCTCGTGACACATTGTACTTCACGTTAATGGTAAATGTGAGTCATTTTACCTTTATTTATAAAAAAAAAAATCAAAGTTAACAAAAATTTAAAAAAATTCACTGTGTTCTAAATTTGAATCTCTCTGCTTTTAAAGCGAACCTGTCACCTGCTTTTTACCTCTTAAGCTGTTAACTGTACCTTATAGATCATTGTAACCTTGTTTCAGACCCAGGTGTTTTCCGTTCTCTGGGGTTTATATTCCTGAAAAATCACTTTATAATCTCCTGCTCTGCTAGCGCCTGAAGTCACCAGACAAGTCAAGGAGGCAGACCCTCCTGACTGCTGGATGCGACTCCCGCCTAACCCCGCCTCATCCCTATGATTGACACTAGCTCTTCTGCCCGGGACCGCTGGTCTCGGCGGCGCATGCGCCGCCTGCCTTCATAGCAGCGCGATCCCCTTGCTAGATCGTGCTTACGCACTTCTCTCCTCTCTAGCCGGGCCGCTGGTGAAATGCAGATCACTCAGCGTGAGGCTCGGTATCGCGCTGCTATGAAGGCAGACGAGCGATGCGCCGCGAGACCAGCGGTCCCGGGCAGAAGAGCTGAGTGTCAATCATAGGGATGAGAGGCGGTTAGGCGCGGGGAGTCGATCCAGCAGTCAAGTGAGGGTCTGCCTCCTTGACTTGTCTGGTGTTTCAGGCGCGACCTGTGTTTCAGGAGATAAACCCGAAAAACGAAACGGCCTGTTTGGAAACAAGGTTACAATGATCTATAAGGTACAGTTAACAGCTTAAGAGGTAAAAAGCAGATGACAGGTTCGCTTTAAGACAGATAGTGATGCCTCATAAAATAGTTATAAATTAACATTCCCCATATGTCTACTTTTGTTTATCTCATTTTAGTAACGTAATTTTATTTTTTTAGTACGATAGAAGGTTTAGAATTTTCAGATGCAATTTTTTACATTTTTAAGAACATTTCCAAAGTCAACTTAGGACCAGTTCAGTTCTGAAGTCACTTTATGGGGCTTACATAATAGAACCAGCCCATAAATGACCCCATTTTAGAAATGACACCCCTGAAGCTATTCAAAACTGATTTTAGAAATGTTGTTAACCCTTTAGGTATTTCACAGGAATGAAAGCAAAATATTCAAAATTTTATTTTTTTGCAGATATTCCATTTCAATCAAGGGTTAACAACAAAACAAACATCAATATTTATTACCTTGGTTCTGCAGTTTGCAGAAACACCTCATATGTGGTCGTTTACCGCTGTTTGGGCATACGACAGGGCACAGAAGGCAAGGAATAACATATGGTTTTTAGAGGGCAGATTTTGCTGGAATGGTCTTTGGGCACCATGTTGCATTTGAAGAGACCCTGAGGTACCCCCACAGTGATAACCCCCAAAAAGTCCAAATTTTGTAAACTACACCACCCAAGGAATTTTTAAGGGGTGTAGCGAGCACTACACTCAACAGCTGTTTCATAGAATTTTTATTACTTGAGTATGAAAATGAAAAATTAGTTTTTTTTTTTGTTTTTTTTACAAGAAAATGGTGCTTTAGGCCCAAACTTTCTTTTTCACAAAAGATAACAGGAGAATATCCCTCCACAATTTGCTACCCACTTTCTCTTGAATACAGTAACACCCCAATTGTGGACGCTAGAGATGAGCGAATTTCATATTTTGAAAATCGCTCACGCTTCGTTTGGTGGTAAATGCAGAATTGCGTTATGGATTCCATTATCACGGACCAAAAACGCAATTCCATGACGGAATGCCTTTACAGTCACTCTGTTATTTATTCCATCATAATATAAGTCTATGGGCTGCAAAAGGGATCCGTCCTGTTTCCGGTATGCATGGTCTCTTCAAACAGCTGATTATCAGGGGTGCCACGAGTCTGAACCCCACTGGTCTGATATTGATGACCTATCCCGAGAATTTGCTATTAATATCAAAATCCTTGAAAACCCCTTTAATTGCGTTGCCTTGTGGTTGCTATTATTTTTGTTCATTTATGCATTGATTTGTCTTCAAAGGTTTGCACTGGTGTGTGTTGGGTCTGAGTCCTCATCAAAGAAACTCTTGGATTTGCTGCCCAAGAGGGAACTTCATGGACAGAATCCTGCTGTAACACCTGGCAGCAAGCAATTCCTTAGTCAGTTTGAAATGCAGTCACGAAAAAGTAAGTATCCTCACTTCCCTAGTATTTTTAAGGGGCTATCCATTTATGATACTGATGCCCTTTCCTTAGAATAGGTCATTAGTATCAGATAGGTGGAGGCTTGACTCCTGGCACCCGCTGATCAGCTGTGGTACTCGTGCGAGTGCTGCAGCCTCTTCAGTGTTTACCTGTAATTGCAGCTGTTTGTCCCTTGCACTTGAGCAGAACAACTAGGGCATGCGCTCTGCTACTCTATTCATCATTATGGGAGTTTCGGAAATAGCTGAGCGCTGTACTTGGCTGTGTCCAGGACTCCCATAGAGATAAATAGAGCGTCAGAGCTCATACTCTATACCAGGCATGGGCAAACTCGGCCCTCCAGCTGTTGTCAAACTACAATTCCCACCATGCCCTGCTGTAGGCTGATAGCTGTAAGCAGTCTTTGCATGCTGGGAGTTGTAGTTTTGCAACAGCTGCAGGGCCGAGTTTGCCCATCCCTGCTCTATACGGATAGGGGATAACTATTTAACAACTGGAAATGCCCTTCAAAGAAAACTCCGCACTTAGCTGACCATTGTGGTTTCCAGGAGTCTTTCCCCCACCAATCTGATACCGGTGACCTATTGTTAGTAAAGATCATCAATATCATGATCCCAAACAACCCCTTTACGCTCTACACATAATCTATGTTGTAAATATCCTTATTTTTGTTCCCTGGTTATAATTATTTTGTAGACTTTAAACAAGGGCTTATATGTAAAGTTTAAAGGGGCGGTCTCCTCAGAATAACACTATAATGCCTCATTCACACATCAGTGTTTTGGTCCGTGATTTCCATCAGTGATTGTGAGCCAAAATTAGTAGTGTAGGCTACGCAGAACAGGTGCCGATCTTTCCTTTATACCTTATGTTTGTTGAGGCTCCACTTCTGGTTTTGGCTCACAATCATTGATGGAAATCACTGACTTATGAATGAGGTTCTATATGTCTGTACACCAGAGTGTCTTTTGAACCTTATGGATTATCTCAGGATTGATTCTTCATCCTTACAGTCTATAAGTGCAAACAGACATAGTTTGGGCTCCCCTGCTGCAGAGAAAAAGATAAGTCGACTAAATTCTTCCCGGGCAAAATCAGCTATTTTCCAGGGGTCTCAACTCTCAGATTAA
The DNA here is from genome assembly GCA_033119425.1 of Bufotes viridis. Taxonomy (NCBI): domain Eukaryota; kingdom Metazoa; phylum Chordata; class Amphibia; order Anura; family Bufonidae; genus Bufotes; species Bufotes viridis. The sequence goes on from CM065590.1 coordinate 256,154,834, forward strand.
AGGGGTTGTCTGTGATGAGACAACCCATTTAATTAGAGAATCGAATAATCTTCCAATATAGCTCTTGCTGAGCCGCTGTTTGTCAGGAACTTTGTGGTGAGAGCCCTGTCTGGCTCCGCCGACAGACGTAACTGTCTTCACCGTGCTTCTCCCAAAGGTCCTTTTAAATTTGATGCTATGCACAGGATACATCCCACAAACCCTGGTTTAAGAAGTTGTATAGCGGGAGCTCTTGGCAACCATTAGTTTAAAGGGGTGTTCAGCTAAACAAAATTAGTAGGCACCACGGTGCAAATGGCTTAAAAGCAGTTAAACATATAGACCTGTCCACCAATTCCACACTTCTGCCTCGTAATGCTGCTCAGTGCCTCGCTCCTCTCTACCTTCAGCTCCGGTCTCAAAATGCCCTCTTAGCCAATCACTGACTGCAGTGGTGACACCTCAGCCGGTGACTGAGAGGGCATTTCAAGGAATTTCCTGGCTGTGAAGACCAGAGCAAGAAGTGCAGTGAGCGTGGCAACCCAGGCAACGGTGGGGTGCGGGGTGTATCGATGGAGATGAGCTATTCTTTTAGTGTTTTTAAGCCCCTATCACCCCAGTGCCGTCTGTTTTTGATTAGCTGGAACACTCCTTAAATCCCCATACTATACAGGATGATGTAAAAAGAATACTTATACATTATAGCCTCGGGATTCATAACGGAGAGAACATGGCACACACTTATTAACATGAAAAGACGCATCTATCCAAGTTTTATCTCTACACTTCCAGTGTCTGATGTGAGCTCCATTGGTGGCAGTTTCTAGGCGGTAGTCCAGTTCTGGGGTATTCCTATTAGATATAGTTATCCAAAGGATAGGGTATAACTATTAGATTGATGGGGGTCCTATCATGTATGCAGAATTTATATTTTTTATTTTGAAACGTAAGTTTTTATTTGTTATAAAGGAGAAAATACATTAATTCCATATACATGGAAGAAAAACACAAGGTCTCAAAGAACAGAAATGATATTTTAATTGCTTGCAGTTTTTCAATGTTAACACTGTTACTCTTCTATTGACTTATTTGGAACCACCACACAACCTACAATTTGGAGTCCGATATTGTTTGGTCTTTCAATGTTTTGAGGCACAGATACTTTTTGTCCTATTTCAATTTGTTGCAGCTACACAGGCTGGACAAATGTCCGGAGAAGGGAAGGCTGGCCCCCCTGGTATACATGCCCGCCTACCTTTTCCGCCGGGTGGCAGAGGCAGGGGCCGGTTCCCAACCTCAGGTCCTGGTGGTGACAGATTTCCTGGACCTACTGGACCCGGAGGGCCTCCTCCACCTTTTGCTGGTAAGAAAAACAATATTGAGTACAATAAGGGATTATTATCATGAAATAAAATAATGGTATAGCTATTCATGAAGTTTATTGTACATCGATTCCTCAAGTTCCAATGGCGTCAGGTTCCGATATATTGTGTTTTCTGGGCCATTATAACGTTCTATGTACTCTAGTAGTGCCTCTGGAAAATAGTACATTTAGTGTACTGCTCTTTACCTGCCTCAGAGGACTGCTCCGTTTTATTACATTAGAAGCTTTTAAAAACTGTGATTTTTCTTTAAAGGAGTTGTTCGAGATAATTTAACCACTTCCTTACTGGGCAGTTTTCAGTTAGTTTCTGTCCTTTTTTTTTTTTCCTCTACCTTTTTATTTCATGTAGCTGTATGAGGGTTTTTTTTTTTTTTTTTTTTGTACTTTCTAAGGGCCCTATTTAATATTGCATATGAAGTAGTGGAAAGCTAGAAAAACAATTATAAATGGGCTGGAATAAAAAAAAAATGGCCTGTTCTCCCTTCATTCTCTGGGTGAGTACGATTACCGCGATACAACTTTTAGATCGTTTTAATAGTTAAACAAAAAAAAACTTCTGAAAAAAATATTTTGGTTTGCATTGTCATATTCTGACCATCCATAACTTTTTAATAGTTACCTTCAAGACTCTGTGTGAGGGCTCATTTTTTTGCAGGGCAATGTGTAGTTTGGGTTTTTGATTACTTTTTTTTTTTTTTTGAGAAACGCTTTATTGGCCATCTTCATTTTTTTTTTTTTTTCTATTATGGCGTTTAATGTACGGGATAAATATTTTTTTAAATTTTAATAGTACACATGACTTGGGAAAGGGGTGGCTGACCAAAAAATATTAAAAAAAAAACTTTTTTTTAGATTTTTTTTTTTAACTCCTTTTCTTTTAAGCCCCCCTCTAGGTGACACTATTACCTGATCATTTTTCCCATAGACTGCAATAAATTACCATTGCAGTCAATGGGACAATCGCTATGTTCATATGGAGCCCTGTCACAGACAGGGCTCCAAAGGAACATCACTGTAGAAGGCAAGGTAGACTATAGCAGGCTCGCGGCTACCGCAGTGATCCAACGGCTCTCCTGATCGCCACTCGTGGGATCCTTTCAGGCTCCCAGAGCGCAACATTCCTGGGGAAAGCCTCTTAGATGTCTTGGTCCCACGGGATGTGAGGGGTTAAATGTTTAAACCAGCAGAAACTCAGCGACTATGGCACACGCTCCTCTCCAGAGCAGGCTCATCCTTTAAAGACTACAGCTGACGTATATAGTGGTGCGGCAGTAGGGAAAAGGTTAAAAATCTTTGGACAACCCCTACAGTGGCTTAAAAAAAAATCATATATTTACCCGTTACTCTAGCGCTGTTTTCTGCACAGTACATGCTATGCATTAAAGTGTTTAGAAGCGTCTATAGCTATTAAAGTATTCACTTGTACTTGATTGCTGTAAACATTTCTAGTGATCGATGGGGGACCTTAGCAATCAGACATTTATCTCTTGTCCCATAGATTGGTGATAAACATCCATTGTGGTACAACCCACTTTAAATAACCTGGATAAATGTAGAACTTTTAGATTTTTTTTTTTTTATATCTAAAATATGTTTGATTTTTAGGTATGACTCCTCCAAGGCCACCTATGTGCCCACCTGGTCCTCCAGGGCCACCTGGTCCCCCTCCACCTGGACAGCCACTTCCTCCACCGTTGACTGGACCTCCAAATAGGGGTGACCGCCCTCCTCCCCCAGTACTATTTCCTGGACAGCCTTATGGTCAACCACCCCTAGTCCCTCTCCCTCCAGGTCCACCACCCCCTGTCTATGGTCCTCCACCTGGTCCACCACCACCTCAGCAAGGTCCACCTCCTCCACCTGGTCCATTTCCCCCACGACCTCCAGGTCCTCCAATGGCACTTGGACCACCACCTCATTTACCAGGCCCGCCTCCAGGTGGACCTCCTCCAGCTCCACATGTGAATCCAAACTTCTTCCCACCTCCAGGCAATGCTGGTATGCCTGCATCTGATAGCAGAGGACCACCATCGTCAGACCCGTATGGTCGACCTCCTCCATATGACAGAGTAGAGTATGGGCCACCAGGAAGGTAATCTATTTAAAGATCAAACTAACATATAGACTTTTTTTTTTTTTTAAGTGCCTATGTTCATAAGTTGTTTGTTACAGAGACATGGATTCTGTCAGAACTCCTTTAAGTGAACCAGAATTTGAAGAAATAATGAATCGAAACAGGGCGATTTCAAGCAGTGCTATTTCAAGAGCAGTCTCTGATGCCAGTGCTGGTACAGTAAATCTGAATACAATAAAAATCCAATGCCGAAATATGTATTTATTTAGACTTTGATTTGTTGCATAAACTTAAAACAACCCTTTAGCACAAAATGCAGTGCAATCTGTAGACAGCATGTTATAGAGTAGGAGGAGATGAGCAGATTGATTTATAGTTTTGTGGAATAAGATTTAGTAAAATTTGTAATACAAAGCAGGGCTACATGGCGATCTTTGTTGCACGACAGCTGTTGTGTTGTGTTGTATCGCAGGGCAGCCATAGAAAAGAATAGAGTTGCAGTGCCACTCACAAGTTTGCAGTGACCCCAGAATCGCAAAAAGTAGGGTTGATTTTCTTTTTTTTTTTTTTGGGGGGGGGGGGGGTTTGTAAACTTGCAAATTACCCTGCGACCGATTTTCATTTCGATGGCTACACTGCGATACTTCAGTGCAACAGTTGTAGCACAACCAAGATCACTGTGTAGCTCAACCCTTAGGGTACGTTCACACGACAACATTTGTCGCGCGTCAATATGTTGCACTATTGTCGCGCATCAATTTTTACAATGGGAGTCTATAGTGTCGCATAGAGACATGCTGCGACAGTCGCAAAAAATCCATTCAAGATTTTTCAATGTGACACCATAGACTCCCATTATAAAATTTGTCGTGCGACATTGTTGCGACAAATGTTGCAGTGAACTTGTGCCCTATTTGTCGCGCGAAAACGTACCCTTATACATTTAAATCTCTGCTGTCTATGTATACATAGTTGTCAGTCACTGATGAGACTGCCCCCATGTACAACTGAACTCAGAGCAGGGATTTAAATGCCAGCAGTGTTCTGACCATTCTAAACTGCTGAAAGCACTAGGTGGGGCTGGGGATAGCAGTGTAAACATAAGTTTTGTGGAGCTTTTCAGGAGTAGTGTGAATATAAATTTTTATTCTGCCAGATTCTCCTCCTGCAAGTGCCCTCGAGAAAGAGGTTCACTTTGAAGTGCTTTCTGCATTTAGCTGCCTCACAGCCCCTCTGACAGCTGTAGTGGTCTCCTGTTAGATGCCACAGGTATCAATTAGCGGGCAGGGGCTTTAACCACTTAAGCCCCCCTAGCTTAAACACCCTTAATGACCAGGCCACTTTTTACAATTCCGCACTACACTACTTTCACCGTTTATTGCTCCGTCATGCAACTTACCACCCAAATGAATTTTACCTCCTTTTCTTCTCACTAATAGAGCTTTCATTTGGTGGTATTTCATTGTTGCTGACGTTTTTACTTTTTTTGCTATTAATCAAAAATTACCGAAATTTTTGCAAAAAATGACATTTTTCACTTTCTGTTGTAATTTTTTTTTTAAAACTACATTTCTATATAAATTTTTCGCAAAATTTATTGTTCTACATGTCTTTGATAAAAAAATACAATAAGTGTATATTTATTGGTTTGGGTAAAAGTTATAGCGTTTACAAACTATAGTGCAAAAAGTGAATTTCGGCATTTTGAAGCAGCTCTGACTTTCTGAGCACCTGTCATGTTTCTTCAGGTGCTAGAATGTCAGGATAGTATAAATACCCCCAAATTACACCATTTTAGAAAGAAGACACCCCAAAGTATTCATGGAGGGGCATGGTGAGTTCATGTATCATTTCATTTTTTTCACAAGTTAGCGGAAAATGACACTTTCTGAGGAAAAAATAAAAATAATAAAGTTTCCATTTCTGCTAACTTCTGGCAAAAAATGAAATCTCCCACGGACTCACTATGCCCCTCAGTGAATACCTTGGGGTGTCTACTTTCCGAAATGGGGTCACTTGTGGGGTGTGTTTACTGTTCTGGCATTTTGGGCGGGGCTAAATTGTGAGCAGCCATGTAAAAGCTAAAGGTACTGTTGGAATTTGGGCCCCTTTGCATCCAGGCTGCAAAAGTGTCACTCATGTGGTATTGCCGTACTCAGGAGAAGTAGGGCAATGTGTTTTGGGGTGTATTTTACATATACCCATGTTAGGTGAGAGAAATATCTCTGTAAACTGACAACTTTGTTTAAAAAATTTAAAAAGTTGTCGATTACAGCGATATTTCTCACACAAAGTATGGGTATATATAAAAATACACCCCAAAACACATTGCCCTACTTCTCCTGAGTACGGCGATACCACATGAGTGACACTTTTTGCAGCCTGGGTGCGCAAAGGGGCCCAAATTCCAATGAGTACCTTTAGGATTTCACAGGGCATTTTTACGCATTTGGATTCCAGACTTCTTCTCACGCTTTAGGGGCCCCTAAAATGCCAGGACAGTATAAATACCCCACATGTGACCCCATTTTAGAAAGAAGACACCCCAAGGTATTCTGTGAGGGGTATGGTGAGTTTATGTAAAATTTTATTTTTGTCACAAGTTAGTGAAATATAAGACTTTGTAAAAAAAAAAAAAAAAATATCAATTTCCGCTAACTTGTGCCAAAAATAAATTTCTGTGAACTTGCCATGCCCCTCACAGAATACCTTGGGGTGTCTTCTTTCCAAAATGGGCTCACATGTGGGGTATTTATACTGCCCTGGCATTTTAGGGGCCCTAAAGCGTGAGAATCCAAAATGAGTAAAAATGCCCTGTGAAATCCTAAAAGGTACTCATTGGTTTTAGGGCCCTTTGCACATCTTGGCTGCAAAAAGTGTCACACATGTGGTATCGCCGTACTCAGGAGAAGTAGGGCAATGTGCTTGGGGTGTATTTTACATATTCCCATACTGGTGTGAGAAATATCTCTGTAAATGACAACTTTTTAAAAAAATTTATACAAAGTTGTCAATTTATAGAGATATTTCTCTCACCAGTATGGGTATATGTAAAATACACCTCTAAAACACATTGCCCTACTTCTCCTGAGTACGGCGATACACATGTGTGACACTTTTTGCAGCCAAGATAAAACCAATGAGTACCTTTTAGGAGGGAGCATGGCGAGTTCACAGAAGATTTTTTTTGGCACAAGTTAGCGGAAATTGATTTTTATTGTTTTTCTCAAAAAGTCTCCCTTTCTGCTAACTTTTGACAAAAGTTAAATTTTTCATGGACTCACTTATGCCCTACTTTCTCCTGAGCACGGCGATACCACATGTGTGCCACTTTTTGCAGCCAAGATGCGCAAAGGGGCCCTAAAACCAATGAGTACCTTTAGGATTTCACAGGGCATTTTTACGCATTTGGATTCTCACGCTTTAGCACTCCTAAATGCCAGGGCAGTATAATCTCACATGTGACCCCATTGTGGAAAGAAGACACCCTAAGGTATTCCGTGAGGGGCATGGTGAGTTCACAGAAAAAAATTTTTGGCACAAGTTAGCGGAAATTGATTTTTTTTTTTTTTTACAGTCTCATATTCCACTAACTTGTGACAAAAATAAAATTTTACATGAACTCCCATACCCCTCACGGAATACCTTGGGGTGTCTTCTTTCCAAAATGGGGTCACATGTGGGGTTTTTGTACTGCCCTGGCATTTGAGGGTCTCCGCAATCATTACACGTATGGCCAGCATTAGGAGTTTCTGCGATTCTCCTTATATTGAGCATACGGGTAATGAGATTTTTTTCCGTTCAGCCTCTGGGCTGAAAAAAAAAAATAAAAATGAACGGCACAGATTTTTTCATTCGCATCAATCAATGTGGATGAAAAAATCTCTGCCAAAATCAGTGACTGGGGTGCGGTGGGCTGGGCGCTAGCTACCTAACAAGTAGCTAACTAACTGGCGGTGATAAGGGACCCTTATGCCCCATTCACACGTCCGAAATTCTGTTTGCGGAACGGAATTGCGGACCCATTCATTTCTATGGGGACAGACTTTGTCCCGCTCGGATCCGGAATTACGGATCCGCACTTACGGGTCTGCATTTCCGTTCCGCAAAAATATAGAACATGCCCTTTTCTTGTCCGCACTGCGGACAAGAAAAAGCATTTTCTATATAGTTCTGGCAATGTGCGGATCTGCAAAATGCGGAAAGCACATTGACGGTGTCCGTGTTTTGCGGATCCGCGCCGCGGATCCGTGGCACGGATCTGTGGATCCGCGGAACCGCAAAACACATATGGACATGTGAATAGAGCCTACAGGGGGTGATCAGTGACAGGGGGTGATCAGGGAGTCTATATGGGGTGATCAGGGGTTAACAAGGGGTTAATAGTGGTTATAAAGTGAGGGGGTGGGGGGTGGGGTTAGTGTAGTGTTTGGTGCAACTTACATTAGTTACCTGGTCCTCTGGTGGTCGATCCCAGTAAATGGGACCACCAGAGGACCAGGTATTAGGTATATCAGACGCTGTTAGCAACACAGCGCCTGATATACTACTTTGATCTCATTTATTTTACATTTACAGCCTGCCAGCGATTGATCATCGCTGGCAGGCTGTAGTAGCAACTGCAGAGCGCGCTCTGCTGTGAGCGCAGCGCGCGCGCGCGCTGCTCACAGCAGATCTCGGCTCGCGAGATGACGCACGGATGCGTCCAGGAGGAACAAACTTGCCGCCGCCTGGACGCATCCGTGCGTTCGGCGGTCGGCAAGCGGTTAAAGAAGTGCATAGGGAAGCACCATCTCCAGGGGACATACAGGAGCTGAACTAGGCAGAATACAACTTCACATTCACACTATTTCTGATAAAAACTCAACAAAAATATATTTGTACTGCCCTCCCCAGCCTCTACCATGTGCTGTCATCATTTTAGCATGGTCGAAAGTGCTGACAGACTCAGTTTTAGGGGTTCTTAAACTGATACTATGAGACAACTCCTTTAATACAACTCTGGATAGAATCTCAGAGTTGTATGGGCAGTACTGAGGGCAGTTCTGATAGATTAGCAGAGATGAGCAAATCGATTTGTACAAATTAAATTAGTTGAAAAATCAGCCACCTTGAGGAGCAAGGGGCTTTCCCTGCCGCTCAAGAAACTTTCTCCTCTCCTTTGATTGATAGGGCCAGACATCTTGCTTCTCTTTGCCACTCTCACGTCTGTGCAGTTTCTCCAAGTAGCGGCACAGAGTCTTGCTGATGCCCAACTGTGCATGCGCTTCTGAACTTCTGGGTATACTCAGATGTGAGCCCCATGTAGAGCCTCTGTGCTTGCACCACTATGCCGAGCAACGGCGCATGCATGAGATTGACAGGGCCCGGCAAGATAACTGGCCCTGTAAATCAAGCGGGAGAAGGGAGTCTCTTGTGTAACAGGTCAGCTCCTTGCTGTTTAAGGAGGCTGATTTGTAAACAAATTAAACTTGTACAAATCGATTCGCTAATCAGTATAAAAATCTCGGGAAACAGTTTTAGGTGATAGATAACACATGAACAGTTAGAATAGACCCTGTTTGTTTTCCTATTGCAATTTTGTTGTTTACATGTTATTTATTTTTGTCACACAGGTGATTATGGAAGCGCAATAGAAACTTTGGTAACAGCTATTTCTTTAATTAAACAATCCAAAGTGTCTGCTGATGATCGTTGCAAAGTGCTAATAAGTTCTCTACAAGATTGTCTTCACGGAATTGAATCGAAATCTTATGGTTCAGGGTCTAGGTAACGAGTTCTGTCCTCATTGTTATATGTGTATTTGTGTAGTGAAGCCACAAAAGTGCTTAGAATGTGTGAGGTCCTTTATAATTATATACATTTCCTCTCTCTTTCATTGGCTATTAAGGAATGGTTTTCTTCTCTCCTAGTGTCTATTTGCCTAAAGGTGGCTGAATGCAAATGGCTGCATAATAACTTCATCTAGTAAGACTTGATTTGAGTCTTGAGGAAGACAGCAACTTACTGTCATAACAAGCCTGAGTCTCCTCAGTGTGAAGATCCTCTGGGACTGAGTTTTAAACATTAGCTGCATTGCTTGTAGCAGAGACCTGCCTCTTAAACAGGGATCAGCAACCTCTGGCACTCCAGCAGTTCTGAAACTGCTCCATTCACTTTTATTGGAGTTGTGAGAACAGCTGAACATGTTTGCATGCTGGGTGTTGTAGTTTCACAGCAGCTGGAGTGCCGAAGGTTGCTGACCCTTGCTCTAGAATATAGATTTTAGTTTGTGTTTGGGAAGGGTGACTTGGTAATGGGAGCGAATGTTTTCAGTTTAAAAGGAAATTAACTGAATGATTTCCTTTAGAAGACGTGAGCGTTCAAGAGAAAGGGACCACAGTAGGTCGCGAGAAAAAAGCAGGCGTCACAAATCTCGCAGCAGAGATCGTCATGATGACTATTACCGGGAAAGAAGCCGTGAACGAGAAAGGCATCGCGATCGGGAGCGGGATCGTGACAGAGACAGAGAAAGAGAATATCGTCATCGCTAAGCAGGTGGGTATATTACAGGCTGAATCTTGGAGGAGATAGACTCTGCAGAATGAGTCTGTCATTGTTTAAAAAACAGACCAGTCTAAACCATTGGGGTATTGGTAAGTACCTGTCAGTTTAGAGGTTAGTAGAAGCAAGGGAAAACTGTTATGTATTAAATGTATAAATCTAATATTTGCAATTCCAAGAGAAAGCCATAGTGCACATTCTGAATTCCAGCTGAGAAAATTGCAGGAGTATTGAACGTTTCGAAAAATGTTGACATGGCTTCAGATTGTTTCTGGAGATACTGCTTAGTGCTTAGTGATGTCATGAAAATGATTTATCACGTAATAACATTAAGAACAGGTGAGTAATTCCAATAATTTTTTTAACTGAACGGATCTCCACCTAAATCTTTTACCAAATGTAAAACAAATATGGCAGGTCATGGCTCAAGACATGTCTTTTGCGCCAAAGTTCTGGTGTCAAAAAGGTGCACATTGTGTGCATAGGAAATGGACCTTTTCTTTTTTTTGTTGCACCTTACTCAGGTGCACTTTGGAATAAGAGCGGTGAAGTACTGGTCTTAATAAAATAGGCATTTACTATGGGAATCGTATTTTCTTGAAGTAATTGTTAGCTGGGAACCTTTTCAGATAACATGCTTCAATCTATTATTAATCAGTAATCTTTTGGTGAATCCTACATTATGTATCAACAAAATTCATACAGCGATTATTCCCATTAAATTAGGCAGTGATTCAAGTATTGAGTTGCATTCACCTGGCCGTGTGTGGTCTGGGAAATGCGATCCTTAGTGACATCCACAGTACCTGGACCAATCATGGCTCGTGAGCCAAACTCGCTGCATTATAGTCATCTATAATGCTATGCGTTCTAGCCCAACTGTGCGTCTACTGTCCCATACATCTTTTGAGTACAGGACAATAGATCTGTGGTTGGGCTGGAACTTGCAGCATCATAGATCTCTGTGATGCAGTGAGTTCGGCTTACATGAGCCATGGGCAGTCCAGGAAATTTGGCTGCCACACGGAACGTATTTCACAGACCGCACGCGGCTATGTGAATGCAGGCTTAGCTTGGAAATAAAATTCTAAAGTGCTGTGGACAAAATCTTTGTTTTTGATGATGGGAAAGTGGGAATAAAAGACTTTTTTAGTGATTTGCTTAATCTGATTGTATAAACTTAGGTGCAACTACAAGGCATTCATTTAGCTTCATTCGCTATGAAATCTTTTAGCCCTTACATTTAATATTTTAAAGGGATGTTCTAGATTTTTGAAATTAAGCACCTACCCTCTGAATAGGTCATCAATATTATATCAGTGGGGGTCTGACACCACCCACCAAACAGCTGTTTCAGGCAGCTGCCTGCACTCTGTTCACTTGGTTGTTTCCAGCCCCCTGAAACAGTTGATCTGTGGTAGTACCTGGTTTTAGACCCCAACCTATCTGGACGACCAGCAAACAGTCCTAAAATAGAGAGAAATTAACATGAGGCGCAACACTTAATAGATATAGTCTCTTCTGCTTCATTGGAGGATAATGGTACAGAGTCATGGCTGCCATGTTTTTAACATGTTTTATACTTTTAGCCCTTGCCTTTTCTCCTGAAATTAAAGGGGATGGCCCATGTCACACATTGGGGGCCTCCAAAGTGTAGTAGAGTGCATGCGCGGCATGCTCTCCATAGAAGTGAATGGAGAGGCCACCTCTATGGGAGTTGTAGAAACTGCATTCGACTAATTTCGCACTCCTATAGAAGTAAATGGAGGATGGCCACACTTGCGCAGTGTGCCCTCATTTACTTTGGGGGTCCTGTACTACAGATACGTGTGGGTCCCACATCTTAGGCCCACACCTATCTGCCATTGGTGGCGAATCCTAGAAATTATACAGAAACTGGCCTCACAAAAGTGACCAATAAACTCCTGACAGCTAAGTGCAGCAGTGACTACTCTTTACTAATTCTCCTTGATCTCTCTGCTGCATTCAACCCTGTAGACCACCATCAACTCCTCACCATGCTCCAACCTATTGGCCTTAGGGACACTGTTCTCTCTTGGTTTTCTTTCTGTGTCTCTGGCCACGCTTTCAGTGTATCATTCGCTGGCTGTACCTTCTCTTCTCTCCCTCCTGCTGCTGGGGTTCCTCAGGGTTCAGTCCTTGGTCCTCTCCTCTTTTCTCTCTCTACACAGCCCCTATTGTACAGACTATCAGGATATTTGCTTTCCAGCACCATCTCTATGCCAACGACAACTAACTATATACTTCTTCCTGTCTCACCTGCTGTGCTACCGAACACCAGTGACAGTCTGCTTTCTCTAACATCATGTTCTCTCTCTCTCTCTCTCTATCTGAAACGGAGTCTTTTCAAAAACTTAACTACTGGTGTTTTCTCCTTTCAATGAGGTACCTAAACCTGATATCTTCCTCTGTGTGTGGCATCATAACTCTGGGGCAGCATGGCCACTGTCTCGGTGTTATGTTTGACACTGATTTTCCTTTACCCCCTATATTCAATCTCTTGCCCGCTCATGCCGCCTGCACTTCAAAAACATCTCTACATTCTGTCCCTTTCTTACTGTGGAAGCACACAAACTGATTGTTGCTCTGATCCATTCCCACCTTGATTATTGTAACTAATTCCCGCCTTGATTATTGTAACTCAATTGGCCTCTCCCCTCACCAGATTCTCCCCTCTCCAATCTATCCTGAAAGCAGCAGCCAGGCTCATTTATTGGTCTAATCACTACTCTGACGTCTTTGCCAGTCATTGCTCTGGTTGCCCATACAGTGCAGGATTCAATTTAAACTGCTCATTCTCACCCACAAAGCTCTCTACAGTGTTGCATTCCCCTTTATCTCCTGCCTTATATCTGTCTACCATCCTACCCATGCTCTCCGTTCAGCTATTGACTTATGGCAAAGGCTACTTTCACACTTGCGTTTTGGATTCCGTTTGTGAGATCCGTTTCAGGGATCTCAAATGCATTCTGAATGGATAAGGATCCGTTCAGAATGCATCAGTTCGGCTCCGTTCCGCCTCTATTCCGTTCTGGAGGCGGATACAAAAATGCAGCTTGCAGCGTTTTGGTGTCCGTCTGATGAAGTGGAGCCGAACGGATCCATTTTGACTTACAATGTAAGTCAATGGGGACGGATCTGTTTTCAATGACACAATATGGTGCGTTTGAAAACGGATCCGTCCCCCATTGACTTTAAATGTAATTCAAAATGGATCCGGACATTTTTTTTTTAAAGCTAATGCAAAAGGATCCGTTCTGAACGGATACAAACGTTTGCATTGCAGGTGCGGATCCGTCTGTGCAAATACCAGACGGATCAGCATCTAACGCCAGTGTGAAAATAGCCTGACATCCACTGTAATCCGAACCTCTGACTCCCAGCTACAAGACTTCTTTCGAGCTGCACCAGTTCTCTTGAATGCCCTACCCCATGCAATTAGGTTAATCCATAACATTATTCGACTCAACCTGATCTATCAGTATCCACCACACCTCATGCACTCAGAAGTACTACTGATATTTGCTGGTGACTGGCTCATGCAGCCTTATATCTACTCCCGCATCGTATTAAGATGGCTGGACCACTGTATAAAACAATCACTTTTTACCTATTATTTCACCTTTTGTGCCCCCCCCCCCCCTCCCCCAATTTCCTCATAGATTGTAAACTCTTGCGAGTAGGGCCCTCATTCCCTCTTGTTTTAATTGTAGACTTGTTTGCTGCTATGTAATTTTATGACTGTTTTTACTTGAACCTCTTCATTGTAAAGCGCCGCTAAGTATGTTGGACCTATATAAATAAAGACGATTATTATTATATGGCACCAATGTGTGAGATGAGACAACCCCTTTTACCTGTTTATTTGTGGCCAGTGACAGACGACATGTCACCTTTTCATTACAGGCTGAGATTTACACCTAGTTACAGAATGACAGAGTAGCAAGCCAGATAAGGGTAATAGAATATTAGCAGGTTTCCTGTGTCCTGGTATCAGAACTAGCACAGCTCCAGTCAAAGGGTGGTAGACATGACATATCCTGTGTATGATGGCGTGTATGAATCCAGCCTAAGACATAAGTTACCATATATTATTTTTTTCTTTTATAACATTCACTTTTCCTCCCAAAGGTAAGGGGAAAATGTCAGTGTGTCTTATAAAGCTAATGCTAGTGAGTGCTTCCATTATGGTAGCGCTCACTAGTATGCAGTAGGTACGGGGGCAAAACGCTGCGAGCTCTGCCGGTACTCGCCCTCCCTGGTCTTCCTCCCTGGGGCCGCACTGCACTATCCTGATTGTACAGCATCAGGATGTAGGCGTGTACTATGACCTGACGTTGCACGCAGTCAAGACAGTGCATCATGGTCCCAAGGAGGAAATGCAGGGGAGACTATTAGACGTGCAGAGGAGTGGCGGAGCAGGAGAGGTAAGTGCATTTATTTATTTTAAGGTCTGATACGGGTGTGTGGCATGGGGGTCTGATCTGATGTCCTGATATGAGGGTATGATCTGAGGTCCTGATATGAGGGTCTGATGTGAAGATCTGATATGGGAGTCTGATCTGAGATCTGTTGAAAAATACTTTTTTCTTATTTTCCTTCTGAAACCTGGGGTGTGTCTTCTAAAGCGAAAAATACGGTATGCTTTTCTTGATTGGTGAGAAACATGTTGAAACATTCTACAGCTATGTAAAGCCAGAGGGACACTATTGAAAAACTGTTAACATGGGTATCAAGTATGAATTAACAGTATAAAAGTATTGTTTTAAAAAAAAGTAATTTAGTGGTACAAATTTAATAGCAATTTTGGGGCGATTTGCCAAAAAGAAGTCGTTTAAATTCCTTTCAACTTCTTGCCAAATGACTGCCGCTTGCAGTAGATAATTACGAACTCTAGGCTATAATTGTAGGATGTAAGAGAAGAAGCCTTGATTTTGGCATAGTAAATAAAATTGTTGGTCATTAAGAATCGCCTAGTGTATTTCCAGATCAGGTCAGATTAGCACGTCTAGAACTCTTAAATCTGCTAGCAGCACATATTGAGGTCAGTTTGCCCTATTGTGATATTTTCACCTTCAGAATGCTGGTCATTAATGGGGGCATACAGAATCATCCCCACCCTTGTAATTGTTTTTATTGCATCTGTTGTTGGTGACAGATCTGGTAAACTGTAGCATATTATGGAGAGATTTGACTAATAGCAGCTGACAGAGAATACAACAGACACTGGGTGAATTCACACACTTCAGGTTTGTTGCAGAAATTTCTGCATATGTCCCTTTCATCTGAAAACCATGCACATGCTGCCGAAACATCCCTTTACAGCTTAAAGGAACTGATTTTCAGCTGCAGAAATTTTTTTCACCAAAACTCTCGCATGTGAATTCATTTTTATAATTCATAATATAGGTTTCATGTATTATTCACCTTTGTAAAATCTGTTTTATCACATGTCAATAAAAACGTTTGAAATATACACTTAGTCTTTTTTTTAACTATTGCTTTTTTAAGTTGTACACAATGTTTTCCTCGAGAGTTCAGTTCTTTTGTATGTGGAAATTAATAAAACTAGATTTATATGATGGAAAGACCTCTGTTAAGCTGACAGTGCACTCTGATTGTGTGAGCAAAAACCCAACTGTCCCCCTGACATCTCCTTTTGAAATACAACATGTCCATTCCATTGTTCCCTTGGGGTACAAGCATCACCAGAGATTTTTTTGTAGTAGCTTTGCAGCCCTCTATATGGTACTTGCTGAGGAATAACACTATGCCTGGCTGTTATGTGACTTCTGCGCTTCTAGCCGTTTTCCCCTCTGCAGGCTACATCTATAGTTCAGTTCTCCCTAAGCTAGTAGGTTGGGACTAGCTGGCATCATGTCCTATAGAATGCACGTAGAGACTTTCTAATTCTTATTCACTCAGAAGTAGCACCATATGACAATTTACAGTAGCACTGAACAGTATTGATGTGAATAAAGCACTTGGGGAGAGATGGAAAGCTCACTATTGGCAGTAGCAGCCACTCTGTGTGTCTCCGCTTCCGTCTTACTCAGCTCACTTCCTCCTCCTTACTTAATAGACTTCTATGGAGACCATTGCGGTGTGTGTCTTGGGATTTGACTAAACCTTGAATATAATATGCACAAATGTTTTATGAATTCAAATTAGGGCGGTGTGTCACTGACAGGTCAGCTGTAACTAAAGCATAGTAATAGTTTTACTTTGTGTCTTCTGTTGTGTTATTTGTAAATTTGTTCAAAACACTTGTATATTCAGTGATTTTTTTTTTTTTTTTTTGTATCTGATAATTTAAAAATAAACATAACTTAACCTCTAAAAATTTGCGGTTTAAAATAATTAAGTAACTTAGACATTCATCCTTAAACTGGTTTCATGAATTGTCACTAGCTAGCTTTCATAGGAAAAGCCAGCACACCCACTTTACTAAAGAAGATCTGCCATTTGTATTTAAACATTTACATCAGCATTTCTGTTCCTTGGGAATGAAAAGATGTAATGATGTTTTTGCTGCCGTAATGTATTGCTATGGTGAGTGAATTTTGTATTTGAGAATTATGTCATCTGAACTCCAGGTGTTAACTGCAGTGTTACTCTGCCACATACACTAATGTTAAGGTGTTGTTCAGTCCCAGTTTCCCGTCCGATCTGACATTGGGTGTGGAGAGAGCTACTGCAGGCTGGAGAGACAGATGCCACAGCATCTATTTGACACCTAGCATGTTTTGTATTTGAATTGGAATAAGAACTGTACATGATATGTCCTGTTGATTGGATAATGCTTTGGCAAATGTCTCTATGCCTTAAGGAATTGCACCATTCCTTTAGGCTCAGGCCCATTTCCAGCAGCGGTCTATCTCCTCCCCAGTGCGGTGTCTGACGAAGGCCATGTAGGCTAAAAAACGTTCAATTTCGCACTAGATATCCCTTCAATAAAGCAAGTGTACTTTGTAAGTTATGTTTTGGAGTGCGGAGTCTTTTCATTACTGTATTGGCTGGTCTAGGACCCATCTCCGCACCCTATGGCTTTAGACTACCCCCACTGTTGGTAGTGTGCCATTGACCTTATCCTGAATCTGCCTCAGCAAATGTCACACCCAGTGTGCAGCAGTGTCTCTTCAATGTCAAATCGGGTGGGAGAGAGTAGCTAGACAGCCAGCACCCTTTAAGTAACGTCCTAAGCTTAGCCAGAGAACACAATTGAAAAACATTGTAACTTTCTTGCAGCCTTTATTGTACAATGTTCCTCTGATGGTAAAATACTATTTGCATTACTACATTCTTATTTTGTAATCTGTTATGTTCCACATATAAAAAGGTGTAGTTTGCGATTTGTGGTAAGCTAAAATTACTTTTCTTTTGATATGCAGTGCACAAATCTAATTGTGACAGTCCTGACTACCTGCTAAGCAGTGTTAACACATGTAACAGGCAACATAAGAGATTGTTTACATGTATAAGATGTGTACTTTATGCATTTTTTTAAACCTACCTTCAATATACTTCATGTGTATTAAAGGGAGTCTTTGACCTAATCTGAGCATTTTAGACCACTCGGATCAGGTTACAGACTCTTTGCCCCTCATTACTATACTACCTTTCTTTAATTCGTCCGTGGTCCAGATGCTGAAAAAAAGACTTTTAAACCGTATGTAAATGAGCCGCTGAAGGTGCCCAGGGGCGGCGTTACTGGGCGATGTGCCCAGAAAAGCACTCCTCTTTCTGCCCTCTGGCCCGCCCTCTGTCCTATTACCTCCTTCAGCCGAGCGGCACAACAACGGCGGGACGGATGTCTTTAGTTAGCCGGCGCAATATGAAAAGCTGTTCCTCTGCCCATAATGGGCAGAGCAGTGCGCATGCGCTGGCCAACTAAAGACATCCGTCCCGCCGTTGTTGTGCCGCTTGGCTGAAGGAGGTAATAGGACAGAGGGCAGAAAGAGGAGTGTTTTTCTGGGCACATCGCCCAGTAACGCCGCCCCTGGGCACCTTCAGCGGCTGATTTACAGACGGTTTAAAAGTCTCTTTTTCAGCATCTGGACCACGGACGAATAAAAGAAAGGTAGTATAGTAATGAGGGGCAAAGAGTCTGTAACCTGATCTGAGCGGTCTAAAACGCTCAGATTAGGTGAAAGACTCCCTTTAAAGGGGACTTTATTACATGTGAAACTGTAAATCTTTTTCTTTGTTTAAACTTATTCAAAAATATATTTACATATATGTGCTTTTGCTTCTACAAAGAGTAAATGGGTATGCAAATTGTAAGCTAAAAAGACCAGCCCGAAAGTTATAATTTTCTAAGGGTAATTGTACCACCCTGTCTAAAATTGTTTTTTAAAAAATGCTGAGTCTCCCCACCCCAAAAAAAAGTCTTATAATTTTCATCATTATGTAGCAAATAAGTAAACTCAAGGGTGTATTGACACCCCGATGCTGTAAGCGATTGTCCCTACCAGCACTCGCCAGATAGCAAGGAGAGAACACTGCTACTATATGCAGCGACCTCCGGAGCATAAGGGGGGACCGATCACTATTCCATCACTCGTCCCCATGCAGGACAGCGGTGTGCCGGCGGCAGATCGTGATTACACGGCACAGTCTGCATGCTGAAAGATCTGAATTGCCCAATGAATGAGCGTTTTCTCGTTTATCAGGCAATCTGAGGCAGCATTAGACAGCCAGATGATAGCCAGCGAGCGCCTGATATAACCTTTAGGGCCTTTTTACACCAGCTGATGGTCTGGAGCGAACATTCATAGGAGTGTTGGTTCCCTATTATTGCCCCCATTCAAATATGCCACTAATCATTTGTCAGGTGATTGTATCTTTCATGTGACATTAAAAATGATGATTGGTCTGCAGCATGTTGGCCTCCTGTGAACAAGGGATGTGCCGCCCACAAATAAAAACCTGTATGAGGAGGTATTAACAGGAGTTTGTCCCTATTCTATCCATAATTGTCACATTAATGAGCGCTGATCAATATGCAGTATGATCGATTTGGGGGCTCGTTATCGGGCAGAAACCCGCCTTTATTTCTCTGAATTCTGAAATACAATTTTTTTTCACATCCTCGCCTGTCAGACTTTTAGCCACTTTTTTGTAATATTTACTCATTGGTAAACACTTTGCTGCTGTTTCTTTTGACTAAGAGTTGTCTTTTGTATTGTAGTCTGTTGTATTGGGGCTAATTAAGATTTAGCTGATAATTCATATACTTTATGTAAGCATGATACTGGATTATTTGCTGTAAAATAAATATTCACAATATATCAGTTGCACATAACTTTATTACTGTCACATGATACATTTAGAAGTACCATTTTCTCTAATGTGGTAATTCTTCTTCAAGGAACATATCCTCATGATTACTTGGAACTGGACTTAACTAAGGACGAGGGCGTTTGAGGTGCAATAATAAATTGTCTGAATTGCTGTTATCCCCTACCCACTCTAAAGCAGATTTATTGTGGAGCTTTAGAACTACAGTAGTCTTGTAAATTGAACCTGCTATCTGTGCAAATGACAACTCATTGTAAAGGTGCAGGGCAATGTCCCGAGTCATGACTGGTATGCTGCATGATTATTGGATCTTGTGCCACTGACAGATCCTCTTTGAAATAGTATGTATAATTTCGAGATATATCTGTCACTGGCACAGTACCTGTCTGTCTAGAGCCACGTCTTTATTTAGCCCCAGTTGGTGGAGGAAATAATTTTCCTTTTAAAAGTTAGATAAAAAATCCTGCTATTTGTCAAAGCTTAGGTTCACATGTTGGCGTTTTAGTAGCTCAGTTTACACGTAGGGAATAAAAAGGAATTTTGCTGTATATCCATCAAGACATAAGGTGTCCAGTACACGATGTCATCTGCCTCACATAATCTCTTTATATTAGCGCTACTTCCCTTCCATCATCAGACACATTATGTCTATTATTTTTTTTTTAATGTAAAATATTCAGTAGATAACCTGAATAAGGTTCCATTCAGACATCCCCAAGTGTTTTGCGTTCCACAAATTGCAGATCTGCAAAGCACAGTTACCGGCCGTGTGCACTTGCCAATTTGCGGATCGCACATGGGCTGCCCTATGATAGAAATGCCTATTCTAGTCTGTGATTGTGGGCAAGAATAGGACATGTTCTATCTTTTTTGTGGGGCTGCAGAACGGAACTACGGATGCGGACGGCACACGGTGTGCTGTCCACATCTTTTGCAGGCCCATTGAAATGAATGTGTCAGCACCCATTCCTCGAAATTGCGGAACGGATGCGGACCCAGAACTATGAACGTGTGACTGGATCCTAAATGTTAAAATATTGTAACCAGAAGAAAAATAAAATGCTGTTTTTTGGTTAACATTGCAATGAGGACGTGGCTGAAATATTTGGCATGTTTAGCACATTGTACAAATATTTAGTGGGCATACTTGTATGTACCTGTATTAATGACGCCTGATTTATTTTTATTTTTTTTTTTTTTAAAGGATTAATACACCATTCCTGGATAGTAGTGGCAGTTGGTTTTTAGAAATAATCTTATTATATTGGCCTGAATAGAATGAGTTTGGTTGCAGATTTTATGCTACTAAACACCTTGTTAGAACTTGCAGAAAGGGTGTATTATTCCGACAATAACTTGTGACTTTTGTCATGTGGTGCTATTTGCATATCATTTGACATTTTGGCGGACCTTGGAACAAATATCTGTACATATAATATGTAGTATAGTACCATTTCTAGTATGTATGTATAGTACAGTTTATCTGTTATCAAGGTTTAAAGTGTGCTTTCCGTATTGCTGGCGTTGTCCTCTCTCGGCCATGTGTTTAAATCTAATGTGGAAGGCACAGCTGACAGATCAGTTTGAGGTTGGCGACCCTTTGGAAACCGCACCACCTGAGAAACCAGCCGAGTTAAACTTCTGGCCGGACACAAGAACATCAGCAACATGCAAGCATCTCTTTAAACATAATTTTCTTATGCAAAATGAAAGTTCAGATCCACAATATTGTGGTCCTACCTGTAACTTGTAATGGTCAGGTTTGAATAATAAAGACTTCTTCTTTTGCGCTGTAGCCAAAGCATGTGTGTTAGACAATTTCTAGGTTAACAGTTTAAGCCAGTAAGAAAAATGTAACCTTTTGGCAATTGTGTTCATTTTTTTTTTTCTCTTGAGCTAAATCCCTAGTGGTGGTGAATTTCAAATTGTTTACACTTTAATTTTGTGCAATTTTGCTATCTGAAAAAAAATCCATTTTGCACTTCCTTTTGCTAGGTGTTTCTCTAGGTGTGCTCTTTATTTAATGCCCATATAGAGGTGATTTAAACTGGAATTAGGATAGTTCTATTAAACAATGTTACCAATAAACATCTAAAAGTTTTATTTGTTGGTGTTTTGCACATTTATGCATTTTTATATATGTTTAGACTTTTCTGTCTACTGTGTTCAGAGCTGTTAACTGTGTGTATATGCAATATTTCACATTTAACTGTATATAAGACTGTTTTAGTATCTGATAAAATTGTATTTTTAGAAAAAAAAACCTCCTTGTATGATACTGGACACTCGTATATGCATGTAAATGTTGTTTAAATGTATATGCAAATGTATGTAGCTGCATGTAAAGCTCTCAGTGCCAGAAACCCACAACAGCTGTAATATTCAATGAGACGTTCAGTGTATTGTGGTACTGTTCTGACAAGAATTGTGTATGCCTTGTACTGTATCAAATCTACATCACAAAATTTTAACACATTACAGCTGACAGAAGAGGAGCTTCTTGAATGATCAACACCTACTCTGCACAGAAGACACTTGGCCTTCAGCTTGCTTCATGACTCAGTTTCTGAGAACTTGTGGATAAAAATGAACAGATCTAGATGTGAATAAAGCAAATCTGCAAACATGGTAACCAGTAGATCTACTTTTATTTTCTAAGTTGCTTACATGTTTTATTTGACTGTAACCTGTGTGATGTAAACATTAATAGCTCTTGCAACCTTGGTTATGCATTACAATGACACCTTATAATGTGCAAGCGATTGGAAGTCCAGTTCTTGTTTTTATAGTTGTTCCTGTTAAAATGTTCTGATGTTTGTACATTGCACCACCTCAGTTACAAGATGTGGTATTGTAATAAACTGGTTCATGGGGCTGATGTGTAAAGCTGTTCAAGTTCTTTGCTGTTTACACCTCAGGGAAAGGCTTGTTTTTAGCAATACATGGAATATTTTTTTTTTTTTAACCACAACTTGCAATTTTTGGGTGCCCATCTTTCATGTACAGTAACTGAATTAGATGTCTTTGTTAGTCGACTACATCTCTGGACATTTTAAATTTAGTAATTAATTTGTATATTACAACACAATGCTTGGTAGCAAATAGACGCAAATAATTCATTTAGCCAGTGCATGCCATGATTGTGTGTTCTCATAGGCCACCATTCCATCTTGCACTTCAGACTGTGTATTAAAACTCGTGTTGGAGTATTAATCGGAAAGTGTCACCTCCTGGTTTTGAAAATTAGCTTTCACTAAAATTCCAGTTAATCCTGTGGTCCTTCCCACAAGTACATCATTCTATTGGGGCATTACTAACCTTGCTTTCTGCTCAATGCCAGTTTTCTTTCTGTGAAAGATTTATGGTAGGTCTTATCTACTTCCTCTCGGAATACTATATAGTATCAAGTTTTCAAGACCATTGGTGGCACGGTGACCTTTAGCCTGCTTGAATACTGTTACAGGTTCTTCCAGCAGTACGTTTTCTTCTCTGTAGTAACTTAGACTGTAAACTGTATGCACAAAATCTAGGACTGAGACAATAGGCTCTTACTGTATAACAAGCCAAGGAGTTTTGCATTGCATTTGTATTTCTACGATCAGTAGTTCAGTTATCAAGCAAAGCGAAATTGCATAAAGCTGTTTTTTATAATCCACATTTGTCAGTGAATAAGTAAACCTTTGTAAATGCAAACAAAACCAGGTAAGTATTTTTTTATGATTTTATGCTGCTTCTGTTGATCACGTGTGTTTCAGGTTTGGCGGGTAAAAGTGAAATTAACTGGAAAATGTTTTTAAATACTAAACATGAGTGATGGTCACAACATTTAAACCCCATTTGAGTGGTTACTACTTTGTACATATGCCACAATGCCTTTTTCCTGCATATACAGGCAGAGGTGTTGAGTTTTGTTAGCAGGGGACAGTGAGCAAACAGTTCTGGGGTTGTTACAAAGACCATGCTAGGCTTATCAAAGCTGGATTGGTAGTGTACTAACAGCAGAGATAGAGGAAAGCTTATTTGCAGCGTTCAAGCCCTGCTGTTTCCCATCTTAAAGGGGTTGTCCAGCCGTTAATGTGGATGACCTATCTGATAAGTAATCAATATCAACGGCTGGACAACCCCTTTAAGCTCCGGCATTAAATGCGTCTTCCCAGAGTACATTTAGAATGGCTTTTCCTAATCATGTCATCAATTTCTAATTGGTGGGGTCTGACTCACGGCACACCTGTTGATCCGCTGTTTGAAAGGGCTACTGCACTCCGGTCTGCGCTGTGGCCCTTTCCTAGGCCAGTGATGTCACATGGCCTAAGCGCAGCTCATTTCCATTCAAGTGAATGGGCCTGGGCTGCAATACCAAGGAAGTATAGTTGCTATACAATGTACAGCGCTGTACCTAGGTGCCGTGAGGAGGCCACAGCACTCACCGGAGTGCCACGGCCTCTTCAAACCTCACTAATAAAATATTAATAACCGATACTGGGAATAAGGCTACTTTCATTTGGCCATGTGTGGCCCATTAAATGCAGTCAGTGTGATGGCCACTCTTCCCAGACTGTCTGCGGCTCACGTGAATCGAACCCACTGTATCATAGTGACTTATGATGCTGCGAGTTCCAGACCAACCGCATGGCATCATTTGAATTTCATAGCATCATAGTTCCCTATGAAGTAGAGAGTTTAGCTCACATGAGCTGTTGGCAGTCTGAAGTGTGGCCATCAAACGGACCACATTTCAGAGATTGCACATGGCCGTGTGCATGCAGCCTTAGGCTACTTTCACACTAGCGTTTTTTGCGGATCCATCATGGATCTGCAAAAATGCTTCCGTTACAACAATACAACCGTCTGCATCCTTCTTGAACGGATTATGTCTTCTATAGCCATGACTGATCCGCTTGCAGCGTTATTCTCTCCGCGATTGGAACGCAACCGAACGGAATGCATTTTGGAGCGTTTCGTTCAGTTCAGTTTTGTCCTCTTTGAATGGGGACAAAACGGAAGCATTTTCTTCCGCTATTGAGATCTTATGACTGATCTCAATAGCGGAATTGAAAACGCTAATGTGAAAGAAGCCTTAGTTGTCAATATTGTGCTCCCAGAGAAGCCATTTAGGTTTTCATAAATTAATGGAGAGCCGCTGTTCTGGGGTCTGCCCATTCTGGCTGTGTCTGGTGTAGTAGATCAGCCTGATTCACTAATAATTTGCAATACTGTACAAAGTCCGTGCACAAATATTACAGTGCATTGAGGTGGACTGGAGTACACGTGACTCATGGACAAGAGGGGCCTGTTTCCTTAAACCAAGTGGACACACACAACTCCTCTTTTGCATGAAGCCTCTAATCTTGTCTGTATATATACACTTTTATTTCTTTTGTAGAAAGCCACATTTTGTATGGACTGGCTATAAACTTGCTGCCTGGTATTACACTCTTGTCACATCTAGTACATTTTCTCACCATTTAAATATTTTAGACAGCCGCTTTCTTCTGTAAATATTCCATTTTTGTATTCCTTTGTAGAGCATGTGCTCAAATAGCTCATTTGGTTGTGGGTAAAGACTTGAAAGTATTTTTAATGTAGCTGTACGATATTTTTGCCAAGTTTTTTTGCCTGTGTAAATATCACACTTGTATGTGGACAAGTTAAATTTATTTTCATAGAAATGTTCCTGTGGTAGTCCTTTAGCTAGAGCACATACTTTTAACTGTGAAGTGTGTAACTTTGAAGTCTGTTTTGATTATTTTTGACTGCTTGGCTTTGATTACTAGTTATCTTTTAGGTAATTCTTGGGTCTATAAAGCTTTTTATATGCTTGTCTAATGTCAATGAGCGTTATAAGTGTTTTGAAAACAATAAACTACATGTTCCCTTAAGAAATGGCAGAGCTGTTTGAATTAGTTTTACAAACCAAGGGCATCTAACTGTAAGTAAAGTTGATATCTTGTGTAGACATATCTTTGCGCTACTCCATCTCTCAACCTAAGAAAGTCATACTTTTTTTTGTTACATTATGATCTGTCTATAAAGTTGTTAATTAAGGAGGTACCTCACTAATATACCTTAATTACCGTATTTTCTCTCACTGTAAGACACACTTCTTAGCGTCTTATAGACCACAGTCAGGTGGTCCATCAATGCCAGGTCTCCCTGACTGCTTCCTTAATGATTAGACACAGCAATCACACAGTAAGTGCTTTGCCTGATTGAAGAGTGTGTCTGCACACTTCTCTTGGTCCCTGCCTGACACCGATCTGTGTGAGATCAATGCAAGCAGGGAAGGAAGGCTGAACCATCGTTCAGCACATGCAGAAGATGACAATTGTGACGGGGGTTTTGGTTGTCTAAACCTGCAGTGCATCTTCTAGTGTGGAAAATACGGTAAGAAAATGCATCTGTCACTAAAATATTCCTTATCTAGCCCTTATGGATCATTGTAGCTTTAAAAAAAGTGTGGCTATTAAAAGCTTCTTTCACATTTGTTCCACCTTCTTAGAATACAGGATTCAGGGTCAGAAATTGGTACATTATAAAAGTAAGATGTCAGTTAACTGCCTTCAAGGAAATGTATCCTAAACTAATGTGAATTACTACCCAAATATTTGTGACACTTTAATTGTGCCCTTGGTTGCTGTTCTTGTATTGTAACAATATGGCTGTGTTGACATATTGTCCAAGACATGTGGATGACTTGTCACAATAGCCAAATAGTTTGCCTTTGGCACAATATTTACTACAAATATATTAAGATATGTTTTAAATGGAGTCTATTACCAAGAAATTCACTGTGAGGACAGGTGCAATGTGTTGTAGGGCTAATAATACCTTTCATTTAGCAATCCATTGTTTCCTGCTGGAGAATATGTACTTTTAATCAATATGCAAATGAGCAGTTAAGTGCACCAAGGACGGGCCCAAGCCACTGTGTCCACTCTTGCTTCTAATGCTAGCTCCTCCCTCTTCTCCTTGATAAAGACCACTAGTGTCCTGCCTGCCACTATCAATTAAGGGGGAAGCACGAGGAACAAGGGTGCACAGTGGCTTGGTCCACCCACTGTGCACTTAACTGCTCATTTGCATGTGATTAGAGAAAGTACTTTATATCCAGGATGAAGCAACTTATTGCTAAGTAAAATATATCAGAACATACAGCTGAGCTAGCCTAACAAGGCATTGTGCCTGGCCTAACAGTAAATCTTGTATGCTTTAAATATAAATCGCTGTAACTTAAAAGCGCAATGACATATTTACCTCAGTGTGGAAGGATTTCTTAGACTTGGGGACAGCACTCAATTTTCTAACTTATGATGTAACACTTGTTATCCTGACGCTCATAATGCATTAAATAAATGTCTTTTAGTGGTTTTTGAGGTGTTAAGTGTCATTTAAAAGTTTGCTGCAATTGGTCGTTCAATGTGTTAATGAAGAACTCCCGCAATTTTTTTTATTCTCTGACCTGTTAGAATGGTACACAATGTAAATTGTACTGAAGGTAATCTTCTGACCAGTGGCTGTATTTGTGAGTTATAACCTCCTTTCTCATCCTCAGTTGTCATGTGACAACTTGTGCTCGACAGGAAGTCTGATTCTCTATGTATTCCTATGGGAGCCCCAATGTCAGTCTCGTAGGAATGAATAGAGAAGTAACTGACTTCCTGTCCTGTGTCAGTTGCAGATCAGTGAGATAAAATTAGAAAAGAGGGGACAACTCACAAATACAGTTACTGATGAGAAGAGAACATTCGCTACAGATTACATCATGCACCTTTTTAGCAGGTCTGAGAATACAATTTTTTGTGGGATTGCTAGTTCAAGTTAAAGAATCCTGCATCTGTAGTTTCTACGTATTTACCACATTCTTTAAGCGGCATTCCATTTATAAACTGTATAGTATAGTATATTGCTGCCTCAAGGCTACTTTCACACTTGCGGCAAACTTTTCCAGCCTTGAGTGCCATCATCGGGGCTCAATACCGGAAAAGAACTGATCAGTTTTATCCCACTGCATTCTGAATGGATAGAAATCCGTTCAGGATGCATCGGGATATCATCAGTTAAGTCGTTTTGGACGGAGGAAATACCGCAGCATGCCGGCATTAATTTTCATAGGAATGTATTAGTGCCGGATCTGACATTAAGAAATACCTGAAGGACGGATCCACACATGCGCAGACCCTTAAAGCTGAAAAAATAATACAAGATGAATCCGTCTATCCGCATGACAAGCGGAGAGACTAATCTGTTCTTGCAATGCATTTGTGAGACGGATCCGCATCCGGATCCGTCTCCGTCTCCAAATGCTTTCGGTTTATATCCAGATTGCCGGATCCGGCAGAGTGCTCCTGCGATGGAACTGCTTGCCGAAACACTCTGTCGCATGTGTAAAAGTACCCTTAATTGGGGCAAGGAAGCCGGACATATCACTTTGATTTTTGAACAGAGTGAATTATTGCAATATTTGGCACAATTCAGGCTCAGACCTAACCTCCAGTTAAGGCCTCCGCGCGTGTGCAATGCATGATGTGAACGCATTGCACCACACTGAATCCGGACCCATTCATTTCTATGGGGCTGTGCACATGAGCGGTGATTTTCATGCATCACTTGTGCGTTGCGTGAACATCACAGCAAGCTCTATATTGTGCGTTTTTCATGCAACGCAGGCCCCATAGAAGTGAATAGAGCTGCGTGAAAATTGCAAGCAAGTGCAGATGCGGTGCGATTTTCACGTATGGTTGCTAGGAGACGATTGGGATGAGTACCCAATCTTTATTATTTTCCCTTATAACATGGGTATAAGGGAAAATAATAGCATTCTCAATACAGAATGATTAGTAAAATGTGGATTAAAGGGTTAAAAAAAAATTTAAAAAATGAACTCTTTATCAACTTGATCGCGTAGTTACGATCTTTTCTTTTTTCTTCAAGCATAAGCTGCCGGCTAAAGGACCTGTGGTGACGTCACACTACAGGTCCTTTAGCCGGCAGCTCATGATTAAAGAAGAAAGAAGAGATAGCAACTACGCGATAAAGTGGGTTAATTTTTTTTTTTTTTTTTAACCCCTCAATCCACATTTTACTAAGCATTCTGTATTGAGAATGCTATAATTTTCCCTTATAACCATGTTATAAGGGAAAATAATAAAATCTACAGAATACTCAACCCAAACCCGAACTTCAGTGAAGAAGAATATGCCTATTTTTCCCACGCTTGTGCAAAACGCACTAAAATGCTTTGCACTTGCGCGGAAATATCGCACATTTTCCTGCAACGCATCCTATCCGGCCCCATTCCGCAACGCCCATGTGAAAGGGGCCTTATGCACTTGGCTGTGTCCTGTTTTTGGTCCACAAAAAAATGGGATACCTTCTGTGTATATTCTGCACTGAGATTTGCAGATTGGGTACACGGATCCGTGAAAAGAAAGTGGACTGTGCATGGCCCCATAGTTATGTACGGTTCAATTTGCTATCCCCAATTTAAAGGAAAAAAAATTATAGCACACTAGAGAAAAAATATCATAATGCGCATGAGCCCTCAGTTGGATTTGATAGATTTACATTTGTTTTGTAGCGAATCTGAAACTTTATGGTTTTCCCAAACTATTGTTTCTCCTTTGTAAGGACCATTAAAGAGTAACTAAACCTCATTACAATTTTCTTTTTAACTGTTCTAAATAGCCCAAAAATAATTTGTTATATGCTTTTATTATGTTTTTTTTCTCCTTCTAAAAAAAAAAAAAGACCTAAAAGTCCTGGATTTTACCGCTTCTTAAAATCGTCATTCTGGTACAGAACTGTACTGGTGTACGAATTTAACTGGCCCCCGTGGGAAATGCTGCACAGGATTTAGCTGAACTGAGCAGGCTTCTCCTGTCTGTGTCCTCTTTGCTCAGCTCAAGGATCCTGATGTGATATAGAGAACCTTGAGCTGAGCGGAGCCCCCTCACTGTAATGAGTATCGCCTACCAGCAGCTCTGTGTGAGGACTTGGACTGCAACTTCACACCAGTGTCTGGTTATAGCACCTGAAGATTTTAGTATTGAGTTTATTCACACATTGCAGTCACAATGCATTTTTTTTTCCACAAAGGGACCAAAACATGTAATAAAAAAAAGACTGCATAACTACAGAACATGGCAACTTACTGAAACTTTAATCTTATTGCTAAAGTTGTTATATGCTATAGTTGGCTGTTTTTGAAGGGGCAGTCTCCCTTTTTAAAAAAAAAAAAAAAAAAAAAAGACTAAGTAACATGCACTGCTGTAACCAGTGCGTGCTATTTTCCAGTGAAGACTGTCTCAAGCGGTGGGCACCTGGTGCGTTAGGATTACCCCACATGTACTTATGACTGGCGACATATTTAAATAAAAATTCCCTGGACAATGAAAGCAAATATGTGCCTGTTGATCGGCTAGCATTAACCCGACCACTGACTTTCTATATTTTTGCTCTGCTGTACAAGTTCATTTTACTACTTGGTTAGTTTTTGGTTGAGTCACATGTACAGACAAGACAAAATATAAGAATGCAACAGTAAGTGGCTTCAGCCATTCTACAGGATTGTAGTAAAATCAGTCATCACAAAGTGATCTAATTTATTGAGCTGCATCTGTACCTCTATTAAGAACTGCAACCACAACATAAAATTATAATATGTAAGTAAATTTATTTCAGTAATTCAAAAAGTGACTTATATAGATTCATTACACACAGTGATCTATTTCAAGCCTTTTTTTTTTTATAGGTCAGTATCTCAGAAAATTAGAATATTATATCTGCATCAATGCGGAGAGGCATGGAGGCAATCAGCCTGTGGCACTGCTGAGGTGTCATGGAAGCTTTCATGGCTGTCTTCAGCTCATCTGCATTGTTGCGTCTGGTGTCTCTCATCTTCCTCTTGACAATATGCAAAGAAATAATATGGGCAGCACTACTCACTGTGTCTTCACAAATTAAGTATTCTGTGGTGGTGCCTGTAATGTCAGGTCCCGGCCCTTGGGTCCTCAGTCAATACGAAGTAAAACGATTGAATTACGGCACTCTTGTGTAGCCAATCCGTTCTTTATTTCACCAAAAGCATAGCAACGTTTCAACCATAAGGTCTTTATCAAGCTTGATAAAGACCTTATGGTTGAAACGTTGCTACGCTTTTGGTGAAATAAAGAACGGATTGACTACACAAGAGTGCTGTAATTCTATTGTTTTACTTCCTCTTGACAATACTCCATAGATTCTCTGAGGTTTAGGTCAGTCGAGTTTGTTGGCCAATCAAGCACAGTGATACCATGGTTATTAAACCAGTAATTGGTACATTTGGCAGTGTGGGTAGGTGCCAAGTCCTGTGGCATCTCCATAAAGCTTGTCAGAAGAGGGAAAGCGTGAAGTGCTCTAAAATGATCTGGTAGGTGGCTGCGCTGAATTGATATAACACAGACTCTGGGACCTTGGACTCCAAATGAAATGCAAAATGTACTTTTATCTGAAAACAGGACTTTAGGCCACTGGGTAACAGTCCAGTCCTTTTTCTCCTTAGCCCGGGTAAGATGCTTCTGAAATTGTCTCTGGGTCATGAATAGCTTGACACAAGGAATGTGACAGTTAAAGCCCATGTCCTGGATAGGTCTTTGTGTGATGGCTCTTGAACCACTGATTCCAGCCACAGTCTACTCCTTAAGTTCTTGAATGGTCTTTTCTTGACAATCCTTTCAAGGCTGGTTTTATCTCTCTTGCTTGTGCACCTTTTTCTACCACACTTTTTTCTTCCATGCTTGAATACAGCCAGCTTCTGTAGCAATTACCTTTTGTGGCTTACCCTCCTTGTGTAGGGTGTCAATGAAACTGAGGGACCTTTTAAAGGCTTAGAAAACCTTTGCAGGTGTTTTGTGTTGATTATCCGATTACACTGTGACACCATGCGTCTACAATACAATTTTTTACAATATTCTATGTTTCTGAGCTGCTGACTTTTGGGTTTTCATTAGCGGGACATATGTTGAAAAGATCATTACATGCAGAGGTGGCAATGTGCTAAATTACCAAATTTCTTCGGGTTAACATAGATTGCAACAGGATTTAAGAACATTCAAAATGAAGTGTTTTATATTTCTTGTTGCATAGATGAAGGCTGATGTAAATGTAATCACCCATGCCGATTTCGATATTTAGAGTCCTTGACTTCTTGTTTCTAGTAATAAATAACATGTCTTAATTTAAAATTTACTTTGGGACATTTTTAACTGCAGGTAGCAGTGTGTTGTACATGTCTCCATTTACATAGGTTGTATCACCCCAGACATTGGTGGCATATCTATCGCAAGGATATGCCACCAATGTCAGGTGTGGGTTCCACCTCTGAGACCTGCCTCTAGAACGGGCTCCTAAAAGTAAACACAAGTGCATTGCGCATGCACATCCGCCCTCCATTTCTGTGGGAGTTTTGAAAATAGCCAAGGGCTGACTCTGCTCTTTCTGGCTGGACCATAGATGTAAATGGAGCAGTGGCTATGTTTGCATGTGCCGTCCATTTGTTTTTTACATGACTTTAGCAGTGCATACTTACTTAATAGAGATGGTTGTGGGTCACACCTCTGGGACCTGTTCCTGTCTGACATTGGTGGCATGTCACTAGGATATACCACCAATGTCTGAGGTGACACAAACCCTATAGGTCAGGGATGGCCAACCTGAGGCTCTCAAGCTGCTGTAAAACTACAACTCCCACTATTCCCTACTGTAGGCAGTGTGGGCACGCTGGGAGCTGTAGTTTTGCAACAACTGGAGGGCCTCAGGTTGGCTGTCCCTGCTATAGGTGTTTATGGAAAGAGCTAAGAAAGCTTGAAAAGATTTGAATGGTGAGAGTTCACATTTGACCACATCTCCATATTTTATAATTGGCATCCCTAGACAATATATATTGATTATAGTAAATGAGGCATATTGCGTAAATAGGATATAAAAAGTATACTGTCCTTGTAGTTTATATGAAAGCCCTTATTCCGTTTGTACACATCTACTACCAATAAAATCACATTTCTTATACAGGGACCAAGCTCTTTGCCAGAATACCTCTTTAAAAAAAAATATTTAAATAGTCCCAATCTTTTTTTTCTGAAGGCGGTTGTCATCTAATATGACATGTTTTCTCTAGTGTGGTCTATGATGTTTCACACTGCAGTAATGTTTACTGACACTCATATATATTAGAAAGTGGTTGCATTCCTACTATTTATTCCGCTGACGTATACTGGTTTGCAATCTACACTAGTTTATCTTTTGGTCTATCTGGTTTGCTTTAACAATTGCGTGTGTTTGTATACATATATAATATATATATATTGTAGCAAGCCAGTGTGAAAATGTTTGACTTTTTTACACTTTTTTTTTTTTTTAAATAAAGTTTTTTATAAAATCCATGAAGTCCATTTCTTTACTGTGCACGTCCACACCAGGCTTGAGTGATAGATTATTGAAAATAGACAAAATATCAACTGTAAAGTATCATATTATTTTGTGCAGTGTTGTGCCACCATATTTTTAAGTGGTCTTGGATTATTTGACCTATTAGGATAAGTCGCCAATATCAGATTGGCAGGGATCACACTCCCCGTACCTTTTAACAATCAGCTGTTTTTAGTATTGCCCAGCATCAGGACTTTACACCTGTATCGACTGGTATGGGCCTGGTGACTGCAGCTTTCAAGTAAATGCAAAAGCACTGCAGTAACTAGCCCTGACCGCTACACAGTGATTGGAGGTGAAAAGTTGCGGTACTGGCCACTTCTGAAAACAGCTGATTTGGGGTGGGGGTGCTTGTGGTTGGACCCCGTTCTGATTTGCTATTGAAGTCCAACACAAGCCCTTTAAGTCAAAACCACAGCAGGTCTAATGAAAATATGCATGTCAAGAGGGCACATGTGGCTGCTGTGAGCATCAGATCATTATGTACCTGGCTGGTGGCCATGAAGAAGGCTTGGGCAGCCCTCTGGGTCTGGGCACACCAGCAACCATTTCCTTGTAGGGTCTATGACCAGTCCACCTATGGCCATGGTCTCACCCTTAAGTTTGAGTTTTGATATTCTGGCATGACTGTTTTTGAGGTTTGACATGTGAATTGAGGTGAATAATAATGCCCTTCTGGTAGTGGCTAAATTTCACAGAACAAGCAGCCAGATGAAAGGAGAGGACCGTGTTCAGAAGTACTTGTGATCCAAAGAGGACGAGGGTATGACTGAGTGGACCACATTGACCACAAGAGCTGTATGAATCAGTTACCAAGATAGTATCTGTGCCAACACAGAGGAAAGGTGTATAGTGAGGAAATGATGGTAGCAAGGTAAAGGATTGCGGAAATAGGTAAGTGAAGAGATTTGTGACCAGAAAAGGTGGAATGTTGGCAGATGATTCAGCTGTAATAAAATGTGCCATAAAATGATTTTTATGTTCTTTTATGCCATAAAATGATGACAAAGTATGTTTAACCACTTCCTGACATCTGCCAGATATGTGGCTTAGGAGCGGAACATGCACCATACACACTAGATTCTGGATGTGGTATACAGCTGACATTTGCCTCACAGAGTACTGAGATCATGGCAGCCTGGAGCCTAAAGAAAGCCCCAGGATCCATGGCAGTAGTACTATTCCATTGTGTTAGAGGCAGGGTGTAATAGGATATCTAAAAGCACAATAAATTGCAATACTGAAGTGTTGCAGTGTATTTTACAAGCGATTAGATGTTTCACTTCTTTAGGTGGGACTAAGCAAAAGTTAACGTATTGTATTTTCAGAATGGTGACACCCCAGAGAACATGGTGGCAAAATTTTTAAAAAGGTTGGGAAAACTTTAATAAATTTGGTATCAACATAACTTTATTCTGCAGGGTCAGTATAATGTCATTTTCACCACACATCAAACACCAAAAACCAAACCATCCCAAAAGAATGAATTGTGTTTTTTATTTTGCCTTTATAATAAATTTAAGCACATCCTCCAGCAGTGCATGTGTCTAGAAGTTCGTTGCCGGTGTACATTTCAGTCATCGTTTACACCAGAAAACCTCTTAATGATACATCTGCCTTGGCTGATGGTTACGCCCTCTTTTTGTTTGTGATTGGTGAAGTGCAAAAAATTAGCACAAAGGACATTTAAAGGGGTTCTACGGGAATTTAGAAAATGAAAATACTTAAATATTAATTTATTATAAAAATATTCTCAAATACCTTTCATTATTTATAATGACTCGTTTTGTCTGGGGAGCAATCATCGGGGAAACAAAATGGCCGCTGTACCATTACTTTACACAAAACCTGTCCTGATCATACATGAGGACAAGTTACTTCACAACACTGAGGTAAAGAGCTGCCTCCTCCTCTCTACTTGTCAGGGATTATGATCCTGAATATAGGTGATAAGAACTTTAGCTAAATCTCTGGGAAATTTAGTTCATGAGGAGACATGGAGTTCACAGAGGACAGACTGTGGTAATGTAGACTGCAAACAAGTTCTGCTGCTCATTAGCCACAACTCACCCTCCTCTTATGTCTCCTCATCATCTCCCTTCCCACAGAGATTCACCTGTATTCAGGATCATGAGTCCTGACAAGCAGAGAAAAGAGGAGGATGAGGCAGCTCTTCAGCTCATTGTGGTGAAGTAACTTGTCCTCCTATGTGATTAGGACAGGTTTTGTCTGTAGTAATAGGATGGTGGCCATTTTATTTCTTCTAATTACTCCCCAGTCAAAATGAGCTGCTATAACTAATGAAAAGTAATAGGGAAAATATTTATAATAAACTAATATGTATGTATTTTAATTTTTTCAATTCCTGGAAAACCCCTTTAAATAGTGATTTTACAAAAGAAAGCTAAACAACCCCCTATAATTGTAAAAAAGACAGGTAACTAGTGTGGTTAGGCTTAGCTGAGTCAATGTATCACAAAAAATTACCTGGCTGCTATCTTCATTATAGAATGAAATGGACCCAGTCTGTGTAATAGACTCTGCTAGTAAGGCAAGAAATGACACTGCTAAAATATTAATCCAGTCGTGGTATGGACATATGTTCGAATTGTTTAGATGATTTTAACACATTGTGGATTTTGTACATATTTACCGTACATGTGGGGTTCATGCCTAAATCTAGCATGCTGAAAGGAAGAAAAAAAACTCGCTGCTTGTCTGCTCCATTGATCTTATTACAGAATATGCCTCAGGTTATCATGTTAAAATTACAGAAATTGTTGTTCTGCTTTGTAAGTGGAGTATGAGAATGACCGTCCAATTCCCTTTAGTCACTAAGGCCTAAATTTCCAGTTTTAGGGCTCATGCAGACAATTGTTTGCTGTCTGCAAAACACAGATACTGGCCCCTAATAGAACAGTCCTATACTTGTAGGACAGTAATAGGACCTGTTCTATTTTTTTGCGGAATGGCCATAGAGACACGGAATGCACACAGAGTAATTTCCGATTTTTTGCTTCCCCGTTGAAGTGAATTGTGCCGCAAAAAAAATGGAAAGGATACACAACAAAAATATGTGCATGAGCCCTAAATGAAAACTCTTGACAATGTCACCAGTGGCTGTACTTTCTGGGAATAATATCACTGTAAAAAGAAGCTCTCTTTTCTTACCTGCTCATAATATATCAACTCCAACACTACACAAATCACAGCCAATGATGTGTTATAATACAACAACAAACCCCAATTTGAGAACACATATTCAAAATATCACATTATATACCATGATTATATTATAGACATAATAAAACCCATAAAAGACAGATTATGCAGGAGAGAATATGGAAAAATGTGTGTCCCCGATTACGCTGAGATGGTAAGGACACAATGGCAATAACATCAAATTATAACCATCATGGTTAAGTAACAAACGCTACCCAAGTCCTACACCCACCCAGCGTCCATTAATAACAATCCATCTCAGAAGGCACGGTGCCTAACTGTAATAGAGACAAGAGCCCACACCCCTGACCGGGAGTGCTAACAGCAAGTCCCCAACACAATATTGCTTCTGAGTAGCCTAAAACATACACATGACTGCTTCTAAGCACTGCTTTCACATTAGAATATTGTGGGAGATACAGGAGGCATCATGGGTATGTTCCCACATAATGAGTAGGAGGCTGATAGCCATTTTGAATTGTCAATCATGGTTTATGACCTATAATGGGTACTATATAAAAGGGTAGTTGGTAGATCCTGAGACATGCCCCCAAGAGGAAGCGACGGCGAAACGTATGTCGGAGTGGTGTGTCTCCTGATCGCTGGTTGGTATTCCCACAGTTGGGTCCGTCCATGTGTATGTTTTAGGCTGCTCAGTGGCAATATTATGTTGGGGACTTGCTGTTAGCACTACCGGTCGGGGGTGTGGGCGCTTGTCTCTTACACAGTTAGGCACCGTGCCTTCTGAGATGGATTGTTATTGATGGACGCTGGGTGGGTGTAGGACTTGGGTAGCGTTTGTTATATGATGGTTATAATTTGATGTTATTGCCCTTGTGTCCTTACCATCTCAGCGTAATCGGGGGACACACATTTTTCCATATTCTCTCCTGCATAATCTGTCTTTTATGGGTTTTATTATCTCTATAATGTAATCATGGTATATAATAAAATTTGATATTTAGGGTCCTTTCACACTTGCGTTCTGAGGATCCGGCAGGCACTTCCATCCCGCCGGATCCGTCAGAACGCAAGTCGCCTGAAGCATTAGAGGACTGATCAGGATCCTGATCAGTCTTCGAATTGCTTTCAGGTTACTATGGCAGCCAGGACGCTACTAGCGTCCTGGTTGCCATAGTAGTAGCGGTATACTTACAGTCCGTGCGGCTCCGGGCGCTCCAGAATGACGTCAGAGCGCCTCCTGCGCATGGATCACGTGATCCATGCTTGTAGGGCGCCCTGACGTCACTCTGGAGCGCCCGGAGCCGCACAGATGGTAAGTATACCGCTCCCGCTACATTTACCATGGCAACCAGGACTTTAGCGTCCTGGCTGCCATGGTAACATTGAGAAAAAGCTAAGCGTCGGATCAGGCGACGCGCCGAAGCGACGTTTAGCTAAGGCGGATCCGGATTAATGCCTTTCAATGGGCATTAATTCCGGATCCGGCCTTGCGGCAAGTGTTCCGGATTTTTGGACGGAACAAAAAGCGCAGCATGCTGCGGTATTTGCTGCGTCCAAAAAAAACCTTCTGGTCCTGAACTGAAGACATCCTGATGCATCCTGAACGGATTTCTTTCCATTCAGAATGCATGGGGATGATCCTGATCAGGATTCTTCCGGCATAGAGACCCGACGACGGATCTCTATGCCGGAAAACAAAAACTCTAGTGTGAAAGGGCCCTTAGAATGTGTGTTCTCAAATTGGTGTTTGCTGCTCATAATATATGTAAAGGGACAGAAAGAACACATTAGCCTGCAGTTTTTGAATGAAAAGGGGCACTTTTATTTTTTTACTAATTTAAAACCAGATAGTAAAATATGATTTTTTTTTCTAATCCATTTTGTTGTTTGATCGTGGATAGTAAGTTTGTAAGGTTGAAAAAAGACATCTATCCATCGAGTTCAACCTACAGTATTATCCTGCAACGTTGATGCACAGGAAGGCAGAAACCACATGAGGTAGAAGACAATTTCCCTCATTTTAGGGGAAAAACTTCCTTCCCAAATGCAATCTGAATAACTCCCTGGATCAACGAGCCTTCTCCAGAAACCTAATAACTATAACCTGTAATATTATTACACTCCAGAAATACATCCAGGCCCCTCTTGAACTCTTTTAGTGACTCCACCATCACCACCTCCTCAGGCAGAGAGTTCCATAGTCTCACTGCTCTTACCGTAAAGAATCCTCATCTATGTTTGTGTAGAAACCTTCTTTCCTCCAGACGCAGAGGATGTCCCCTCGTCACAGTCCTGGGGATAAATAGATGATGGGAGAGATCTCTGTACTGACCCCTGATATATTTATACATAGTTATTAGATCTTTTTTTCTAAGCTGAATAACCCTAATTTTGACAATCTTTCTGAGTACTGTAGTTCACCCATTCCAGTTATTACTTTAGTGGCCCTCCTCTGAATCCTGTCAAGTTCGGCTATGTCTGCTTTTTGCACAGCAGCCCAGAATTATATACAATTACTCCATCTGCGGTTTGTAAAGTGGCAAAACTATGTTCTCATAATGTGCATCTATGCCTCTTCTGATGCAAACCTTAATCTTATTGGCCTTGGCTTCAGCCGCTTAACACTTGTTGGTTATAGTAAGTTATCCCTTATCCACGGATTAGATTGGTGGGTGTCCTACTACTTGGACCCCCACCAATTACAAGAATGAAGGGAACAGATGGTCGCACATGTGTGTGGCCACTACATGTCTATTGGAATTAAAGAGATAGCCGAATGTTGTACTCTGCTATCTCTGGAACTCCCAAAGAAATGCCAACTCGTTCCTTTCATTTCAGTGGGTACAGGGCCCCTGTTCTCATTGATCAGTGGTAGGATGCCTACTTATCTAATAATAGCCTCCCTGACGAAGCTTGTTTGGTGAAACGCGTTGGACAGTTGAGGTGACACTGGGAAGGGGATCACTATCTTGTTTGACTAACTTTGTAACTTGTTGACAGTGATTGTATTTACATTTTGTAAACCCTGTGCAGTAATGCTGTTACGTTTGCAGGCTGTGTGCTTGCTTGATCCCTGCACATTTCCCTCATTTTGGTGGTGTACTGGTATGCAGTTAACTAGGCACGTTCCGGCCTCCATTCAGTATTATCACATACGACTCTGCACTTGTATATGACTATCATTATCCCCTTCCCATGTGTTCTCCTCATATTCTTGCTACCCCACTGGTTCATGTTTACTTCCCTTGCTATATGTATTTTTTAAGTGATATCTAATAAATTATATTTTGTTACGTTGTTGGACTCGTGCTAATTTGTTGGGTATGCACACTAATCTCTTTAGGTTTTGCCACTTATCTAATAGTTAAACCCCTATTCTCTGGATAGGGGATAACTTAATGAAAAAAGAAGTCCTTTTCCATGTCAGTGTTACCCAGTGTTTTACCATTTAGTATGTACTGGTGACTTGCATTATTCCTTCCCATAGTATACTGTCCCCTTTTCTGTTACTTTTCACATAATCTGCAAAAATTTATATTTTACTGTGCAAGCCTTATACAAGATCATTAATAAATATATTAAAGAGAATAGGGCCGGCTCCAGGTTCATGTTGGCCCTTGGGCGATAAAGCCTCAGTGGGCCCCTTGTGGCATTTTGCACAACACACAAGGCAATAAAACTGCATGTATTGGGCAACTTCACACTAGCGTTTTTGCTGGATCCGGCAGGGTTCAGCAAAAACGCTTCCGTTACTGATAATACAACTATCTGCATCCGTTTGAACGGATTCGGTTGTATTATCTTTAACATATTTTTAACATAGCAAGGACAGATCTGTCATAAACTCCATTGAAAGTCAATGGGGTATGGATCCGTTTTCTATTGTGCCAGAGAAAACTGATCTGTCCCCATTGACTTGCTTTGGGGGTCAGGACGGATCCATCTTGCTCCGCATCCCAGGACAGAAAGAAAACCGTGCGGTTTTCTCTCCGGTCTGGGAACGGAATGCATTTTGGAGCGTTCTGTTCAGTTACGTTTTGTCCCCACAATGAATGGGGACAAAATGGAAGCGTTTTTT
The DNA here is from genome assembly GCA_033119425.1 of Bufotes viridis. NCBI lineage: Eukaryota > Metazoa > Chordata > Amphibia > Anura > Bufonidae > Bufotes > Bufotes viridis. The sequence continues at coordinate 256,194,863 of CM065590.1, forward strand.
TCTGGTATTAAGGCCCATATGACGGATCTCAATACCGGAAAAGTTTAACGCTAGTATGAAAGTAGCCTTACATATGGTGCCAAATACAATAGACAGAACACGTTACATAGTGGATATATGTGAATCAATCCTTATGCCTGCCTCTCAGTACTGATTACCACTGGACTGTACTGGTAGAGTATGGCAGAGAACTAGAAGGCTCAGCATGTTCAACCTGTGTCATTACTGATTACCAAAGAACAGTACTAGGAGGGAGCACAAGGGCAGAGAACTACAAGCTCAGATGTCCAGCCTGTCATTACTGATTACCACAGGACAGTACTAGGAGGGAGCATAAGAGCAAAGAACTACAAGCCTCAGCTTAGTACTGATGGATAGTATAGCAGAGATACTATCCACCAGTACGATCCTCTGGTAATCAATGACAGCCTGGACATGATGAGCCTTGTAGTTCTCAGCCCTTATAAGCCTTCCCAGTACTGTCCTCTGGTAATCAGTAACAACAGTCTGGACATGCTGAGCCTTGTAGTTCTCTGAGAGAACTACAAGGCTCAGCATGTCCAGCCTCAGCAGCCTGTCATTATTGATTACCAGCAATAGCATGTAAGTGCAAATAAGGCTCAGCAAAGAGAGAACTACAAGTCTTTGTCTAAAACCAGTTACTCACCATTTCCTTCCCTCACAGGCCAGCTCCATGCCACACACTGCCAAGCCCCGCCCCTCATGTGACTGGTCACCTGATCATAATTAAAACCTGGTTTCTTCAACTCCTATGCTGTCCTCTGCTGTCAAGCTCCGCCACCGCCCCTGCTGTGATCCGTCCTCCTCCTGAGTATGTAATCTGTCAGTGCATGTAAATTACTGCTGATCCCACTGTACTCACGCACAGACGCTCCACAGGCCTGGAGCTCCTGTGCAGTGACATCATGCACAAAAATTGAAGAAATCCCAGCAAAACATGACTTGATGCTCATTAGGAATTTATTGCAAAAGAAACATTATGTCCCATATCCAGGACGCGTTTCGGCTAGCAAGCCTTTTTTAACAGGTAAGTATCCATGATTACACACAGTTTTATATACACATATCAATGCATGAGAATAGGGAACCTCCCATGACAACTGCTGCCCACAGGGGGCGGTACATTCAAAATCAAGTGTCCATAATCAGAACGCAGCACAGGAATTATCAATGTATAATATAATAAATACCATCTCAGTAGTGTAGTCCTTCATTGAGTGGTGAATGTCTAAAAGAAAAAATAATAAATTAAGTGTCCAATAGTTGACAGATATTATGCACCAGTAAACAAAAACAAAAACCAATTTGATCTCAGATATGCATAATCTCATAGTCTCTATTGAGACCTCTTGGATGCAAAGTGTCCAGGGTATGGATCCAGCCTCACGACGTAGTAATAATTTCTTGATGTCACCTCCCCTTCTAGGTCTAATAACTCGTTCTATTACCTGAAACTTTAGTTGGGCAATAGTATGATTGTGTTTTTCAAAATGAGCGGGAATTGGTAACATCAAATTCTTAGTCCTAATGGTGGACTTGTGCTTTCCAATGCGATCTCTAACGGTCTGTATTGTTTCCCAATATATAATAATCCACATGGACATTTTATTAGGTATATTACATTTGTAGACTCGCAAGTGAATAAACCATCCACCGGATATGCCTGTCCACTATGTGGGATGATAAATATTGGGTCCTTTGATGATGTTAGAGCACTGGAAACAATGCAGACAGGGAAAAGTGCCTCTCCGCTGTGTAGCAAGTACACTTTTTTTTAAGGCACCCTTGGTGCTCCCCCGATCTGCTCGGACTAATTTATCCCTGTAACTCGGGTTCTTCTTGTTACAGATAAGCGGAGGATTTTTAAACTCATCAATCTGGGGGTACGCTTTTCCTAGCAGGTGCCAGTGCTTCCTCACAACGTTATCTAATTTAAGGTTAAAGGGGTGATATTTATGAATCAATGCCACTCTGGGGCCCTTTTCTTTATCAGACTTACAGGGATTGCCCAAGCTATTCAGGGTTTCCCTTAAAACTGGTAGGGGATACCCCCTTTCTTCAAACCTCGTGGTCATTTCATTGATTCGAAGTCCCTGTATCACAGGGTTCGAGACTATCCGTCTCACCCTCTGGTACTGTGACTTAGGGATGGCCCTTTTTAGGGAGGGTGGATGAGCACTGGAAAAGTGGAGGATACTATTCCTGTCTGTCTCTTTTCGGAACAAATCAGTAGAGAGGTTACCATCCGGATCCTTAATTACCCTTGTATCAAGGAAACTCACATTACAGTCATCACTGGTTAGTGTAAATTGCAGACCAATGCATGCATGGTTCAGATGGGAGGAAGGACGCAAGGGTCTCCTGTGGCCCCGCCCATATGCAAAAAATGTTGTCAATAAATCTTTTCCACAATACAATGTGGTTGCGGTACCAGTCAGTATTATATACAAATGTATCCTCAAATTTTGACATATACGCATTTGCATAGGGTGGGGCCACATTCGACCCCATCGCGGTCCCGCGTCTCTGCAAATAATAGGCATCTTTAAACATGAAATAGTTTTCATACAGAACAAGATGAAGCAATTGTATGAAAAATTCGCATTCATTAGGAGAATATTCACTTTTTTCCAGAAATGACTTGACAGCCTGTATGCCTCCACTGTGATCAATCGAGGTGTATAGGATCACCACATCGATCGTCACCAAGAGACTGTCTGGTGGAATAGAACCTAGTTGGGCAATGGTGCTTAGAAAATGTTGCGTATCTGCCAAAAAGGATGGAGTATCCTTTATAAGGGGTGTAAGAATCTTCTCAAGCACTATTGCCAATGGTGATAAGATTGATCCTACTGAGGCCACAATCTGGCGTCCTGGGGGGTCAATCAAGGTCTTGTGGACCTTAGGAAGCACGTAAAATACAGGTGTTATAGGTGTATGGTTGATCAAAAAGGTATACATATTTTTGTCAAAAACCCCTAAAACAGCAAAGTGGTCGACTGTCTTCAAGATTTTCCTTTTGATAAGAAATACCGGATCCCCGGTCAATAGTTCATATGTATTATTGTCGGCCAGCTGTCGTTTAATTTCTGCTGTATATTTTATTCTGTCCATGAGCACAATAGCGCCACCTTTGTCCGCTGGTTTCAAGATTACATTTTTATCATCCATTAAAGACTGATTGGCTGTCCTTTCTTGTAGTGTCACATTCTGCGTAAATCGTAATTCACTTTTCTTAATTTCATCTAAATGTCTGTTCATGTCCTTAGTAACCAGTTGTATATAGGTTTCAATTGGGTGGTATAATTTAGGGGGCATAAACCCACTAATATTCTTCAGCCCTAAATCTGCCAAACGCAAGCCGCTGGGCCGCTCCCCACCATTATCCGAACCAATAGTTCTGTCTCCTGAATCAGAGAAGTGTGCTTTAAGTCGCAGTTTGCGAAAAAAATTGTTTAAATCAATGTCATATTGAAATGTATCAAACTTGGTAGATGGACTGAACGAGTGTCCTTTCTGAAGAGCAGACATTTGTGTAGAGTTCAAGATTTTGGAGGAAAGATTGATCACCAGCGATTGGTGCCTACCTGAGAACGGGTTTGAATCATCTGGCTCGGTCCACGCGCTGCCATAGCACTTGCGATGTTTGCGCCCCGCGCGCCTCCTCCTCGTGGACGCCGACTGCCTCTCCGTAAAAAAGTATGGGTGTCTTGCGGTCCCGTGGATTCGCTTCCGGAGCTGGAGGTAAAGAATCCGGGTCTTGTATGCCTTCTGTAACCCGGCTTCTGGCGCCATGAGGGATCTTGCCATTTGTATACCCGGTTTGTATGGTAGTCTTCTGTGTCGCATAAGAACTTAGATATTTTATTTTCCTCCGTTTCTTTCTTGTAAGTAGCAGGCAGCGCAGCAGCAGTATGTCTCCGGCCCGGTGATGTTTAAAGGGACCACGGCCGCTGCAATTTTAAAGTGAGGAAACGAGTGGTACCCCATTAGTGACAGTCATCCTGAGTATGTACTGTTAATAACCATCCTCTGTTTTCTATGCTTTAGCCAGTAACCACATACACACATTTCCCCCCAGTCCAAGCATTCTAATTTTGATCTCTACAAAACAGTCCTAACGTTATCAGGCTCAGTGGCCAGTGTTAAAACTACAGAAGATTTTTGATAGATCCATGGAAAATTTAAACAAAATTGGGGCATTGTTGGATAGAGCTCTGCTCATCAGCAGCAAACAAAATAAATAAAAAATCACAGCACCAATAAGTGCAGCTATTTGATCTAAACAGCATCTACAGATCTTCTACAACACTTGGTGAAGCTGATGGCCATGTCTAGAAGCAGGGCAAAACCAGAGGAACCGTATAAACTTACATCCTTTTCCAATGCACATGGCCAAGATGGCCCCTGTAAGAGAGACCAGGCAGCTTCCAGCTCCAGCAGCGTGTTCACAGGAAAAAGCACCAGCCCTGCAACAATGCTTAAGCAAGCACCCCTGTGATAAGAAAGGAGAAGTGTTTGGTCCCCCGAATCCTCCCCCAAAGGTAGCGCCTACATTAGGGACAATGATACGTCCATACTCCCAATCATCATGTTAGCAATGCAAGCACTGTTGTCTTCACCTAAAAACCTCCATGCAGAAAGATATACATAAAGCCATTGCTTCAATACATGCTCATATCACCTCAATAGGAGAGTGTACAGCCCATTAAGAAAACAAAATGGAGGAGTTTACAACTGCACACAATGTGCTAGTACAGGGATCAGCAACGTTTGGCACTCCAGCTGCTGTGAAACTATAACTCTCCGCATGCAAAAATGCTTGGCTGTTCTTTTAACTCTGATATATGTAAATGAAGCATTCTGGGAGTTGTAGTTTTGTTCTGGCACTAGTTAGGTTCTGATATTAAAACCCAGTCAGGTTGATGTGACCGCTCCCAATTATATGTACGTGCACAGAGAGGAAATGCAGACACAAGAGTCTACGTAATCTCTAAGTTTATTTCAGAAAGCAAGCGGTATATACATTCTTCAAAAAGGGCAGTCCTTCCTAGAGATAACAAAATAAGAGATAACAGTGGACCTGCGCACTGGACACTACTTTGGAATGTGAACATAACATAAACATATAAAGTTCGGCCATCTTCTAATGGTGTCTATCTTCACAATAAGGCCCCATTCACACGTCCGCAATTCTGTTCCCGCAATTTGCGGAACAGAATTGCGGACCCATTCATTCCTATGGGGAAGCACTATGTCCCGCCTAGATCCGCAATTGCGGACAAGAAAAGGCATTTTCTATATAGTGCCGGCAATGTGCGGTCCTTGTCCGCAAACTAGAAAAAAAAAGGACATACTCTATTTTTTTGCGGAACAGAAAAACAGACATACAGAAACCGTTTTTTTTTGCTGACCCATTGAAATGAATGGTTCCGCATATGGTCCGCAAAAAAAAAAACGGAATGGACATGGAAAGAAAATAAGTTCGTGTGCATGAGGCCATAGGCTGTGCGTACTATGCCAGAATACATTTAAAAGAAGAAAAGTCCTTTTTCCATCACAGTTTCTGAACAGCTGGGGTGCTGGAGGTTGATGATCCCTGTGCTACTAGATGTGCATAATGAAATGGAGGGCGATGTGGTTGGAATCAGTTAAAGTCAGCAGATCTTGACAATGTACAATACACCTTATTAGTAGTGATGAGCGAGCACCAAAGTGTTCGGCCCGAACACATTGCTATATTCGTGTGCTCGGCCGAGCACCCGAGTATAATGGAAGTTAATGGGAGACAAACAGGCACCCCCTGCTCGGAAAAGAAGAGGGTGTCTGGTTCCCTAAAAAACTGTTCTTACATGTCTGGGCTCCGTAGCCGCTCCAGTCAGGTCCCCTCACATGGAGCGTCCCCATCACCATGGGAACGCCTCCGGGGTTAGACTACTTTCGGATGTGAGATTTCACGATCTCACAAGAGGGAATAGTCTTGTTATAACACTATTTATCTAATAGAGGGCGCTGTTCATGAGTTATGACTCATGAACAGCGCCCTCTATTAGATGAAAAGTGTTATGACAAGACTATTCCATGTTGTGAGATCTATCTGAAATCGACAATTGGAAAATTTGCGATATGAAAATTCGCTATCAACACTACTCCTAAAATCAAAGACAATGCAGCCTTCTCATTGGCCCACAAGCAAGAAGCAGTGAGGGATCATGGGCACTGATGAAAAAAAATCTAGAATATTCATGATTATGAAGATATAGCACTATATTTTAGATATTCGCGAATTCCCGAAGTGCCAATATTCACGATAAAAATGCGCGATTAGAATATTCGCAATAAACACAAAATCTCACATCCGACAGTACATTCTAAACCCGGAGGCGTTCCCATGGTGATGGTGACGGCTCAATGTGCACGGACGGGCCCTGACTGGAGCGGCTACGGAGCCCAGACATGGGTAGTATTGATCACGAATTTTCGTATTGCGACTCTTCCAATTGCCGATTTGAGATAGATCTCACAACATGGAATAGTCTTGTCATAACACTTTTCATCTAATAGAGGGTGCTGTTTATGAGTCATAACTCATGAACAGCGCCCTCTATTAGATGAATAGTGTTATGACAAGACTATTCCCAATTGTGAGATTGTGAAATCTCACATCCGATAGTACATTCTAATCCCGGAGGTGTTCCCATGGTGATGGGGACGCTCCATGCACACAGATGGGCCCTGACTGGAGTGGCTACAGAGTCCAGACATGTAAGAACAGTTTTTTAGGGAACCAGACACCGTCTTCTCTTCCAAGCAGGGGGTGTGTGGTTTAATGCTTAGGACTTCCATTGTTCTCAATGGTACTCGAGCACATGAAGTGTTCGGCCGAATACTCGGCTGAACCGAGCATAGCAATGCTCCAGTCGAGCACCAGTTCGGTCGAGCATGCTTGCTCAACACTACTTATTAGGCATTTATAATCCTCCCCCTGGCTCTATGCAGGTCCTACACCTAGCAGGTACCCTTGCGGCCACTTATTCACATGCTAAAGTCATCTTTATGGGTGATTTAAATATAATGTTAGATCTCTCTTTGGACCGATCTCTTGATGTGGCAGACCCATCAAATGTAGAGAGCCCCTCGAGACTCAACAGGTTCTTAACTGAATTCAGATGGTTGGATCTCTGGAGGGCTAAATATCCTGGGGCTAGGGTATATTCCTGCCACAGTGGCGGTCACAGCTCCCTAACTCGGATAGACTATATGTTAGGCAATGGAATTAGCGATGTTAAATCTTCACTCTATAGTATACTTATCAATACTAGGCACACCTATACGTAGTGCTCCTTTAATAATGTACAGAATTAATATACACCCATTCTGGCTGAATCTTATGGGCTCAGCAGATGGATTCCTTATCAACTAATTGAGTTTCTGAAAACACACGAAGGCGAGCCCAATCTAGCTTATGTGTGGGACGCCTTAAAAAGGCGTTTCTCCGTGGGTCCTTACACTTCAGCATAACCTATATAAAAAAAGACACTAAACGCTCCGAAATGGAGCTGGAATCTCAGTGTACTACACTGGAACAGCAATATATCCGCCACCAAACTGATGCTAACAGGACTGCTTGGCTTCAGGCGGGCAGACAATATCTAGCTGTACTTAAGGACAAAGCTGATAGGAAACTACACTGAACAAAAATATAAACGCAACACTTTCGGTTTTGCTCCTATTTTGCATGAGCTGAACTCAAAGATCTGAAACATTTTCTACATACACAAAAGACCCATTACTCTAAAATATTGTTCACAAATCTGTCTAAATCTGTGTTAGTGAGCACTTCTCCTTTGCCGAGAAAATCCATCCCACCTCACAGGTGTGACATATCAGGGTACTGATTAGACAGCATGAATATTGCACAGGAGTGCCTTAGACTGCCTACAATAAAAGGACACTCTGAAATGTGCAGTTTGATCACACAGCACAATGCCACAGATGTCGCAACGTTTAATGGAGCATGCAATTGGCATGCTGACTGCAGGAATGTCTACCAGAGCTGTTGCCCGTGCAATGAATGTTCATGTCTCTACCATAAGCCGTCTCCAAAGGCGTTTCAGAGAATTTGGCAGTACATCCAATCGGCCTCACAACCGCAGACCACGTGTAACCACACTAGCCCAGGACCTCTATCCTGTATAGCAGCCCGGTAAGGCTTCGTTCACATCACCGTTTGTCTTTTCCGTTCTCAAGCTCCGTTCAGGAGCAGGAGAAAGGAAAGGACGGATGCTGTACATAACTGACACCTAACTGACACCAACAGAGCCAGTACTTTCATGTCCGCTCAAAAATCATGTTCTGAGCGGACACCAAACGGACCTCATTAAAGTCTATGGGGTCTTTAGGCTCCGTTGGTGTCAGTTAGGTGTCAGTTATGTACAGCATTCGTCCTTTCCGTTCTCCTGCTCCTGAACGGAGCTTGAGAACGGAAAAGACAAACGGTGATGTGAACGAGCCCTAAGCAGGCTACTGATAAATGGAGAACTGTCGCTAAGCTTCACCCTCCACAGAGGAACGAGACAGGGTTGCCCCTTGTCACCACTCTTGTTTGCCCTGGCAGTTGAGACCCTGGCAATTAGGGTGAGGAATAGCAACAATATAACTGGAGTGACAATGGGAGAGAGAGGTCCATATAGTACTATATGCTGATGATATGATCCTGTATTCCTCCGCAGCGCTGCGGCTCTAATAGATGAATTTGGGGAATACTCGGGCCTAAGAATTAATTGGACATGCTCTTCCCATGTAGCTCGGCTAAAGGTGTTAAACACATTTAAATACCTAGAAATAAATATCACTAAACGACACTCCCAGGCCCTATCACTCAATATTTACCCCTTAATTGAGCACATACGGAACAGATTTCAAAGCTGGAAAACATTGCCTATCTCGGTGGCAGGATGCATTAACTTAATTAAGAAAAATCATTCTCCCTAAGGTTCTATGTGCAGTTCAGCATTCAGAAACACACATACCCAAATCGATTTTCAAAGAACTGGATTCCATGACTAGGGTCTTCATTTGGGGCAGATGCCGTGCTAAGCTCAACCTAGATACACTAAAAACGCCAAAAACAGAGGGGCATGGCATTACCGGATTATTTTATATACTATCTGGCCGGCCAGCTGTGGTTCACTAACACCCTGTACACAACAGAAGAACTGCCCACCTCAGAGTATTTTTTTAAAACTCTTCCTAAATTGCTACACATTATGGTTGGTTTTGGAGGCGTCCCCCAAATTTCATAGGTCAAGGTTGCCATTGCACAAATCGGTTCAGTCTGGAAAGAGGCTAAATCATTGTCCCAATTTACAGAGGTTGTCTCGGATATACCTCTGTGGGACAATCAATCCTTGCCGCATATACAGGTGGTTATGGGACGGACAGATGGAAATTGGCAGGGGCAAAAACCCTTGGCGATATTTCTGATCAGGGAGTAATAATAACATTTGCGGCACTCACAAAAAAGTATGACATCCCCCGTACCCACTTCTTCTCATATCTACAACTTAGAGCTGCCATACAGAGTAAGTTCCCGAACAATACCACCAGGATCTCCAAGTATCCACTCACAAGGTCCCAGAGGGCTAGTATTGGCTATCTACTCAAACTTAGTACACATGAAGGTTAGTGCCAATCCCCTCCCAGTAATACACACTTACAGAAGAATCCATAACTGTTTTATTGGAATCACATTTACAAGTATCACCAGCAGTCAATAACAAAATAATTCAGCTTTACATCATTCATCAGACATATCTCACACCAACTAGGCTATATAGAATGGGCAGAGCACTATCCACGGCATGCCCGCGGTGTGGGGAACTGGAGGTGGACTTCTGGCACATGATGTGGAGTTGCAATCCGATTGCCACGTTCTGGAAGGAGGTGACTGACTTTCTTTCCTCTCTACTGCCAGTTCGGGTGGCCTGCACACCTGAGGTCTGCTTGCTGGGAATACTGAACGAAGATAATTGGGATCACTATATGACAATATTTTTGAGGAAATCACTGTTTATGGCCCGTAAATGTATTGCTCTTAGATAGTATAGCCCCAATACACCGAACTTGACAATGTGGAAATTGCAGATAAACCAGATCCTACCATATGTAGTGTTAGCATTTAAACACTGCAATAAACCGCAAAAATTTGATAGGGTTTGGGGCCTATGGTGTGGGTCATCTCACACTATGTACTCAACCTTGAGACTGCGACAAGACCTATCATCGGCTTGAGGAAACATGGCTCAGTCGGTTTAGTGGTGCCACCTGAAGATATTGTTTATTGCTATTTCAACCAAAGAAATAAAAAAATTCGCAACAGTGCAATGGTTGGTTAGAGAAATTGACAACATGGTCTCTGTATCTCTGTTTACACTATATTCTGTAACAGGAGTGTATGGTGTCAATGTTATTTCACCTCTGTGAATAAAATAGTTAAAAAAAAAAGTTAGCAGATCTTGAAGACCTTTCTCAGCATAAAAAACAAGGCTAAAGGGTTCCGGCGCAGACATGTAAGCATGTGGAGAGAAGAGCTTTGCTTGCACCCTGCATATTTTATCAATTCTCCGCTTTCCTTCCATACTTTTCCACTCAAATAAGAGAGTGACTGCTTCGGGACTCTATCCCCTTGCACCTGACATCAAATGAGATGCAATACACGCAGACCAATAATGTCTCCCGCGACACGCAAAGACAAGATGGTGCTGGGCCGCGCTTCGCCTACAAGCGAGGAAGCACATGTTCCACCGCCCCACTCGGACGATGAAGGTGACTCTGACTCGAGTACACAACATCTCCACATAGACTATAAAAAGCTACCTGTGGCGGTGGCAAAAAGAATCACCCCGACATACAATCCACCCTCGCCTCCACAGTACAGGCCTTATTGAAGACATTACAAAAAGAGATAGCCTCTAATACTGCTAGACTAGGGAAAGCAGAGCAATGCATATTGGCCACAGAAGATGACATGGCATGGGCACATTCACACATCAAAGCCTTAATTCTATAGTGATTTAAATAGTTTTAACTCTTCAGTGGGACAGTAGTATTTAGATGAGGCAGATTTACAAAAAATAAATCAGTAGCATTTGGAGAGGCTTAACTCAGTCGTGACACTTGAGGAACTCACGAATAGAGATGAGCGAACACCTGGATGTTCGGGTTCGAGAGGTTCGGCCAAACTTCTGGAAAATGTCCGGGTTCGTGATCCGAACTCAACCCGAACTTCATCCCGAACCCGAACCCCATAGAAGTCAATGGGGACCCGAACTTTTGGGCACTAAAAAGGCTGTAAAAGACTCCCGGAAAGGGCTAGAGGGCTGCAAAAGGCAGCAAAATGTAGGTAAATCCCCTGCAAACAAATGTAGATAGGGAAATGATGACTTAACATAAAATAAAATAAAATTAACCAATATTAATTGGAGTTAGGTCCCATAGCACAGAATCAGGCTTCAAATCACCCACCAATGGAGAAGGTCGCTACTATTATTTCGACCCCAGCATCCAGACAAAGGAGAGAGGTCCCACAGCAGAGAATCTGGCATCATATCAACCATCACAGGAGAAGGCCACTTTTAGTGACTTAGGCCTTAGCACCCAGACAGAGGAGACATGTCAGATAGCACAAGCATTACATTTATACCATCCAGCACAGGAGAAGGCCACTTTTAGTTACTTTGACCCCTGCACCCAGAAAGAGGAGAGAGGCCCCACAGCACATATTCAGGCATCATATCACCCACCACAGGAGTAGGCCACCATTTAGTTAATTTGACCCCTGCACCCATGTCAGCTGGTACAAGCATCAGTTTCACATCACCCAGCACAAGAGAAGGCCACTTTGAGAGACTTTGACCCCTGCACCCAGACGGAGGAGAGAGGTTTCACAGCAGAGAATCAGGCATTTAGATCACCCACCACAGGAGTAGGCCATCATTTAATGGGACCCCGGCAACCATGTCAGATGGCACTTGTATCACATTTATATCACCCAGCACATGACAAGGCCACTTTCAGTGAGTTAGGCCGTAGCAACGAGACAGAGGAGACAGGTCAGATAGCACAAGCATCAGTTTCACTGATCATCCACTACAGGAGTCGGCCACCTTTAGTTAATTTGATAGCTTCAACCATGTCAGATGGCACTTGTATCACATTTTTATCACCCAGCACATGACATGGCCACTTTCAGTGAGTTAGGCCTTAGCACCGACACAGAGGAGACAGGTCAGATAGCACAAGCATCAGTTTTAGATCAACCAACACAGGAGAAGGGCACTTTTAGAGACTTTGACCCCTGCAGCCACACGGAGGAGAGAGGTCCCACAGCAGAGATTCAGGCATTTATATCAGCCAGCACAGGAGAAGGCCGCTTTCAGTGACTTAGGCCTTAGCACCGACACAGAGGAGACAGGTCAGATAGCACAAGCATCAGTTTTACATCAACCACCACAGGAGAAGGGCACTTTTAGAGACTTTGACCCCTGCAGCCACACGGAGGAGAGAGGTCCCACAGCAGAGATTCAGGCATTTATATCAGCCAGCACAGGAGAAGGCCGCTTTCAGTGACTTAGGCCTTAGCACCGACACAGAGGAGACAGGTCAGATAGCACAAGCATCAGTTTTACATCAACCACCACAGGAGAAGGGCACTTTTAGAGACTTTGACCCCTGCAGCCACACGGAGGAGAGAGGTCCCACAGCAGAGAATCAGGCATCATGTCAACCACCACAGGAGTAGGCCACCTTTTGTTTCTTTGACCCCTGCACCCAGAAAGAGGAGAGGTCCCACAGCAGAGATTCAGGCATTTATATCAGCCAGCACAGGAGAAGGCCGCTTTCAGTGACTTTGGCCCCTGCACCCACACAGAGGAGACATGTCAGACAGCACAAGCATCAGTTTTACATCAACCACCACAGGAGAAGGGCACTTTTAGAGACTTTGACCCCTGCAGCCACACGGAGAGAGAGGTCCCACAGCAGAGAATCAGGCATCATGTCAACCACCACAGGAGTAGGCCACCTTTTGTTTCTTTGACCCCTGCACCCAGAAAGAGGAGAGAGGTCCCACAGCAGAGATTCAGGCATTTATATCAGCCAGCACAGGAGAAGGCCGCTTTCAGTGACTTTGGCCCCTGCACCCACACAAAGGAGACATGTCAGACAGCACAAGCATCAGTTTTACATCAACCACCACAGGAGAAGGGCACTTTTAGAGACTTTGACCCCTGCAGCCACACGGAGGAGAGAGGTCCCACAGCAGAGAATCAGGCATCATGTCAGCCACCACAGGAGTAGGCCACCTTTTGTTTCTTTGACCCCTGCACCCAGAAAGAGGAGAGAGGTCCCACAGCAGAGAATCAGGCATTTACATCAGCCACCACAGGAGAAGGCCGCTTTCAGTGACTTTGGCCCCTGCACCCACACAAAGGAGACATGTCAGACAGCACAATTATAACATTCATATCACCCAGCACAGGAGAAGGACACTTTCATGTACTTTGGCCCCGGCACCCAGACAGAGGGAAGGTTCATTCAACTCTGGGTTGCACCCCAAGATCCTACTTAATTTCAAAAATTGATTTTTCAATGAAGAAGTGGCCAGGAGTACAAGACAACATGGTTTAAGGCAGTTATTAAGGACTACTCTGCACAAGGGAGGGTCAGGTCTTGTGGGATCCATGCCTGGTTCATTTTTATAAACGTCAGCTTGTCCACGTTGGCTGCGGACAGGCGGCTGCGTTTGTCAGTAATGACGCCCCTGCCGTGCTGAATACACGTTCAGATAAACGCTGGCCGCCGGGCAGGCCAGCACCTCCAAGGCATAACATGCTAATTCTGGCCACGTGGACAATTTGGAAACCCAGAAGTTGAATGGGGCCGAACCATCCGTCAGTGCGTGGAGTTGTGTGCAGGCGTACTGTTCAGCCATGTTAGTGAAATGTTGCCTCCTGCTAACACGTTCCGTATCAGGTGGTGGGGCAGTTAGCTGTGGCGTGGAGACAAAACTTTTCCACATTTCTGCCATGCTAACCCTGCCCTCAGAGGAGCTGGCCGTGACACTGCTGCGTGGGCGACCTCTAGCTCCTCCTCTGCCTTGGCCTTCCACCTGTTCCCCTGTGACAGTTGGGAATGCTCTCAGGAGCGCGTCTACCAGTGTGCGCTTGTACTCGCGCATCTTCCTATCACGCTCCAGTGCAGGAAGTAAAGTGGGCACATTGTCTTTGTACCGTGGATCCAGCAGGGTGGCCACCCAGTAGTCAGCACACGTTAAAATGTGGGCAACTCTGCTGTCGTTGCGCAGGCACTGCAGCATGTAATCGCTCATGTGTGCAAGGCTCCCCAGAGGTAAGGACAAGCTGTCCTCTGTGGGAGGCGTATCGTCATCATCCTCTGTATCCCCCAGCCACGCACCAGGGATGTGCCTGCGCTGTGCTGGGTGCCACCCCGCTGTGAACCTGCTTCATCCTCATCCTCCTCCACCTCCTCCTCATCCTCCTCGTCCTCCAGTAGTGGTCCCTGGCTGGCCACATTTGTACCTGCCCTCTGCTGTTGCAAAAACCTCCCTCTGAGCCACTTCTAACAGACTGGCCTGAAAGTGCTAAAAACGACCCGTCATCCTCCTCCTCCTCCTCCTGGCCCTGGCCCACCTCCTCTTCCATCATCGCCCTAAGCGTTTTCTCTAGGAGACATAGAATTGGTATTGTCACGCTGATAACAGTGGCATCGCCACTGGCCATGTTGGTGGCGTACTCGAAACAGCGCAACAGGGCACACAGGTCTCGCATGGAGGCCCAATCATTGGTGGTGAAGTGGTGCTGTTCCGCAGTGCGACTGACCCGTGCGTGCTGCAGCTGAAACTCCACTATGGCCTGCTGCTGCTGCACAGTCTCTCCAGCATGTGCAAGGTGGAGTTCCACCGGGTGGGCACGTCGCATATTAGGCGGTGAGCGGGAAGGCCGAAGTTCCGCTGTAGCGCTGACAGGCGAGCAGCGGCAGGATGTGAACGCCGGAGCGCGCACAGACGGCCCGCACTTTATGCAGCAGCTCTGACATGTCTGGGTAGTTGTGAATGAACTTTTGCACCACCAAATTCAGCACATGCGCCAGGCAAGGGATGTGCGTCAAACCGGCTAGTCCCAGAGCTGCCACGAGATTTCGCCCATTATCGCACACCACCAGGCCGGGCTTGAGGCCCACTGGCAGCAACCACTGGTCGGTCTGTTGTTCAATACCCCGCCACAACTCCTGCGCGGTGTGGGGCCTGTCCCCCAAACATATGAGTTTCAGAATGGCCTGCTGACGTTTACCCGGGCTGTGCTGAAGTTGGTGGTGAAGGTGTGTGGCTGACTGGATGAGCTGGTGGAAGCAGAGGAGGAGGAGGAGGAAGCCGAGTAGGAGGAGGAGGCTACAGGAGGCAAGAATGATGCCCTGTGATCCTTGGCGGCGGAAGGACGTGCGCCAAGGAACTCTCCGCCTGGGGCCCAGCCGCCACTACATTTACCCAGTGTGCAGTTAGGGAGATATAGCGTCCCTGGCCGTGCTTACTGGTCCACGTATCTGTGGTTAGGTGGACCTTGCCACAAATGGCGTTGCGCAGTGCACACTTGATTTTTATCGGACACTTGCATGTGCAGGAAGGCACGGCTGTCTTGGAGAAGTAGTGGCGGCTGGGAACCACATACTGGGGGACAGCCATGGCCATCAGCTGTTTGAAGCTGTCTGTGTCCACCAGCCGGAATGACAGCATTTCAAAGGCCAGTAGTTTAGAAATGCTGGCATTCAGGCCAAGAGCTCGAGGGTGACTAGGTGGGAATTTGCGCTTCCTCTCAAAGGTTTGAGAGATGGAGAGCTGAACGCTGCTGTGTGAAATAGTGGAGACGCTAGGTGACGGTGGTGGTGGTGGTGGTGGTGTCGGTGGCACATCCTCTGTTTGCTGCTCGGCAGGTGGCAGCATTCCTCTCGAGGCGGAAGCCGAGGCAGCAGTAGAGAGGAGCAGGGGAGCCTGAGCGGGTTCCTTGTTTTTAAGGTGTGTACTCCACTGCAGTTCATGCTTTGCATGTAGATGCCTGATCATGCAGGTGGTGCTCAGGTTAAGAACGTTAATGCCTCGCCTCAGGGTCTGATGGCACAGCGTGCAAACCACTCTGGTCTTGTCGTCAGCACATTGTTTGAAGAAGTGCCATGCCAGGGAACTCCTTGAAGATGCCTTTGGGGTGCTGGGTCCCTGTTGGCGCTGGCCAATAGCAGGCGAACTCTCTGGACGGCGGCTGTTCTGCTTTTGCCCCCTGCTCCCTCTTTGGCTTCGCTGTTGTCTCGGTCTCACCACTGCCTCTTCCTCTGAACTATTTAAGTCAGCGGCACGACCTTCAGTCCATGTGGGGTCTAAGACCTCATCGTCCTCTGCATCGTCTTCCACCCAGTCTTCCTACCTGACCTCCTCCTGTTCAGTCTGCACACTGCAATAAGGCGCGGCAGTGGGCACCAGTGTTTCGTCATCATCAGAGACTCGGTCACTCTGCTGTGGTGGTATTCCCATGTCCTCATCATCTGGATACATAAGTGGTTGTGCGTCAGTGCATGGAATGTCTTCCACCGCTGGGGAAGGGCTAGGTGGACGCCCCTGGAAAACCGTGGGAGCAGAGTCTTCAAACAGAATAAGAGACTGCTGCATAACTTGAGGCTCAGCCAGTTTCCCTGATATGCATGGGGGTGATGTGACAGACTGATGGGCTTGGTTTTCAGGTGCCACCTGTGCGCTTTCCACAGAAGACTGGGCGGAAGACAATGTGGTGAACGTGCTGGAAGCACTGTCGGCCACCCAATCGACTAATGCCTGTACCTGCTCAGGCCTTACCATCCTCATAACGGCATTGGGCCCCACCAAATATCGCTGTAAATTCTGCCGGCTACTTGAGGGAGTTGGTTCACTACTTTGTGCGCCTGAGGCCGAGCGGCCACGTCCTCTGCCAGCAACAGAGGCTCCACGGACACCACCACCACCCGACCGCGTCCTCGTCCCTTAATAGAATGTTTCCTCATTGTTGCGATTCAACTCGCACCACAATAAAATATATTATTTTTAGCCCCAAAATTCCCACACTGGAAGATATAATTCCTTTTTCCGGTATTAATTACAAGAAAACTGCAAATTGGACACCAGAATTTTTAAAATGCTAGTTTTGGTACATAGATTCCCACACGGGAGATATAATTCCTTTTACAGGAGTAAAACGTGCGGCCTACTGTTTCTGGTCTAACTAACACCAGATTGATTAAATTGGCCTTTTTTCACCAAAATTACAACACTGGACAATAATGCCTTTTGCGGTATTAATTACAAGAAGACTGCTGCTAATTGGACACCAGAATTTTTAAAATGCTAGTTTGTGTACATAAATTCCCACACTGGAAGATATAATTCCTTTTTCCGGTATTAATTACAAGAAAACTGCTGCAAATTGGACACCAGAATTTTTAATATGCTAGTTTTGGTAAATAGATTCCCACACGGGAAGATATAATTCCTTTTACAGGAGTAAAAACGTGAGGCCTACTGTTTCTGGTCTAACTAACACCAGATTGATTAAATTGGCCTTTTTTTCACCAAAATTACAACACTGGACAATGTAATGCCTTTTGCGGTATTAATTACAAGAAGACTGCTGCTAATTGGACACCAGAATTTTTAAAATGCTAGTTTGTGTACATAAATTCCCACACTGGAAGATATAATTCCTTTTCCGGTATTAATTACAAGAAAACTGCTGCAAATTGGACACCAGAATTTTTAATATGCTAGTTTTGGTACATAGATTCCCACACGGGGAGATATAATTCCTTTTACAGGAGTAAAAACGTGAGGCCTACTGTTTCTGGTCTAACAAACACCAGATTGATTAAATTGGCCTTTTTTTCACCAAAATTACAACACTGGACAATGTAATGCCTTTTTGCGGTATTAATTACAAGAAGACTGCTGCTAATTGGACACCAGAATTTTTAAAATGCTAGTTTGTGTACATAAATTCCCACACTGGAAGATATAATTCCTTTTTCGGTATTAATTACAAGAAAACTGCTGCAAATTGGACACCAGAATTTTTAAAATGCTAGTTTTTGGTACATAGATTCCCACACGGGAGATATAATTCCTTTTTACAGGAGTAAAACGTGAGGCCTACTGTTTCTGGTCTAACTAACACCAGATTGATTAAATTGGCCTTTTTTCACCAAAATTACAACACTGGACAATGTAATGCCTTTTGCGGTATTAATTACAAGAAGACTGCTGCTAATTGGACACCAGAATTTTTAAAATGCTAGTTTGTGTACATAAATTCCCACACTGGAAGATATAATTCCTTTTTCGGTATTAATTACAAGAAAACTGCTGCAAATTGGACACCAGAATTTTTAATATGCTAGTTTTTGGTACATAGATTCCCACACGGGAGATATAATTCCTTTTACAGGAGTAAAAACGTGAGGCCTACTGTTTCTGGTCTAACAAACACCAGATTGATTAAATTGGCCTTTTTTCACCAAAATTACAACACTGGACAATGTAATGCCTTTTGCGGTATTAATTACAAGAAGACTGCTGCTAATTGGACACCAGAATTTTTAAAATGCTAGTTTGTGTACATAAATTCCCACACTGGAAGATATAATTCCTTTTTCGGTATTAATTACAAGAAAACTGCTGCAAATTGGACACCAGAATTTTTAAAATGCTAGTTTTGGTACATAGATTCCCACACGGGGAGATATAATTCCTTTTACAGGAGTAAAACGTGAGGCCTACTGTTTCTGGTCTAACAAACACCAGATTGATTAAATTGGCCTTTTTTCACCAAAATTACAACACTGGACAATAATGCCTTTTTGCGGTATTAATTACAAGAAGACTGCTGCTAATTGGACACCAGAATTTTTAAAATGCTAGTTTGTGTACATAAATTCCCACACTGGAAGATATAATTCCTTTTTCGGTATTAATTACAAGAAAACTGCTGCAAATTGGACACCAGAATTTTTAAAATGCTAGTTTTGGTACATAGATTCCCACACGGGAGATATAATTCCTTTTACAGGAGTAAAAACGTGAGGCCTACTGTTTCTGGTCTAACTAACACCAGATTGATTAAATTGGCCTTTTTTTCACCAAAATTACAACACTGGACGATATAATGCCTTTTTGCGGTATTAATTACAAGAGGACTGCTGGTATTTCAGAACACCGGAATTTTTAAAATGCTAGTTTTGCTAGATAAATTTCCCACACTGGGAGAAATATTGCCTAAGCCTTTTTACAGTATTAATTACAACAGGAGTGCTTCTTCTGGTCTAACACCAGAATAATTTTATTATTACGGTGAAAGCTTTTTCTAATTTATATTTCTGGCACATAAAAAAAACAATATTTCTGGCTGACAGTATTGGACTTGGCTGTAGTGGCACTGGCTAGCCTAGCTGGAACAGCACATTCATGGGATTTGCTATCCAAGTGGGTTACTTTCAGTTTCACCACTGATATATTAAATATCTTTGCAGTTAGTATGGGTGACACAAGCACAGCCAAACCCCTGATGTAGTATATCTATGAAAAAATTGACTATTACATGAGATTAATGGACGTTGTGGCAGCTTTTGCTGTAGCACCACAAGTCCCAAAATGGCCGCCGCCTATCAGCCCAGTAACATGTGCCAGAAAACGGTCTGCCCAGCCAGAAAAAAATAGACTTTGACTGAGCAGCTGAATCGCTGTTGTTCTGATTCACAGGTGTAGATTTTTCACTTCTTTGGAGCTTTGGTTTAGACTCTGTGGCAGCTTGTGCTGGCGCACCACAAGTCCCAAAATGGCCACCGCCGGTCAGCCCAGTTACATGTGCCAGTAAAAATCGCTCTGGCCAGTCTCAACAAAATAGTGACTTTCAGTGAACAGCTCAGCTGAGTTGTTCTGATGCACAGGTGTAGAAAGGTAGATCATTCAATCACTTCTTTATCCCTGCCTATCTCGCCCTCACAGAAGCTGCATCCTCTCCCTACACTAGTCAGAGCAGTGTGACGTGCGGCGCTACGTGACTCCAGCTTAAATAGAGGCTGGGTCACATGCTGCACTTGGCCAATCACAGCCATGCCATTAGTAGGCATGGCTGTGATGAGCTCTTAGAGCAGAAGTAAACGCTAGCTGATTGGCTGCTGTGCAGCCCTTCAGAAAGCGGGAAGTAATCGACGAACACCGGACCCGAACCCGAACTTTTTTGAAAATGTCCGGGTTCAGGTCCGTGTCACGGACACCCCAAAATTCGGTACGGACCCGAACGATTTTCGAACTGTTCGCTCAACACTACTCACGAAGGCTATTGCGGGCCTGAATATCCACAAGGTCCTGGGACCGGATGGTTTTCCATCAGACTTCTATAAAATGCTTAAAACACAGATTGCTCCTTCACTACTTACTTACTATAACTCCTTATTGCATGGTCATCAAATCCCAGCTGCAGCTAAGTTAGCCCACATTAAACCTGAGTATTATCGTCCTATATCCCTTATCAACCAGGATCTCAAGATCATAGCCAAAATTATGGCAGATAGATTGGCAGTTCGCTTCCCGGACCTCATTGGAGCCGCTCAGGTGGGATTTGTGAAGTGTAGAGCAATCGTCGCTTACATTCACAAAGTCCTGGCTGCGCTAGATGCATCTGTTGATCACACCTCCCTTAATACCCAATGTGGTCTGATAGCACTCAATGTCGAAAAGGCCTTTAATAACATGCAGTGGAAATAGCTAGACCTCACGTTAGAGGCCTTTGGCATTACAGGAAACTTTAGACACTTACTTACAAACCTCTATACCTCCCCAGGGCAGCCATCTTCTTCCCAGGTTTTTGTTCTGAGCCGTTCTTTTTACAAAGGGAACGAGGCAGGGGTGCCCGTTATCGCCTTTGCTCTTCAATCTGGCAATCGAGCCTTTAGCTAAAAGACTGGAAAATGTCTATATATTCAGGGGGATAGGTATAGGAAACCATGAAGTTAGAACAGCCCTATTTGCTAAAGATTTACTACTATTCATGGCCCAAGCTGCTATCCATTTGCCTTTTATCTTCCGACACATCAACATATTCGGGGAACTGTCAGGTTCTGAAGTTAATCCTCTTAAATGTAAGAGCCACTGAATCTTGGTAAATCGGACCCCAGATCCTCAACCATCATGATAGCGACAAGCATTAAAGTAGCATCTTCCTATATTAAATACCTAGGAATCAAAATTGGCAGAACTGCAGAATCAATATATAAGTAAAACATCCCCCCATAGATAACTAAAATAGAACATGAACTCAAATGTTGGGAACTCTTGCCCGTTAACCCTTTTGGGCAGGGCCCACCTTTGAAAAATGATACATTTCTGAAAACTGCTGTACCCCCTACAGACCATTCCTATCCTATTGCGTCATACATATGTAAATAGATTACATTCTGCATTTACCACCTTTTTGTGGATGGGCAAAAGGTGCAGTATAGCTCTAACAAAACTGATGTTGAGCAGAAAACAATGAGGAATACATTTCCCAAATGTTCGAGCATGCAATCTTGCCTGCCTGGGTAAACATGTTATAGATTGGATACATCACACCAGCCATTACTCCAACTACGAGCTGCAGTCGGCCCTTGCATCGCCTTTCAACCTCACCAGTTTGCTTCATACTACCCTAGGGCTAGGCCTCAGAGACTAAAACAATCCCTAACATTACATGACAGAATAGGGGTGTGGAAATAACTCCGTAAACAAGTTAATCACTCATTTAGAGTATCCAAATACCTTCCCCTTTGGGATTATGTAGAATTCCCAGTGGGTCGCCAGAGCAAACTATTTGCTTCATGGCGAACTGCTGGTATTGAAATGTAGAGGACATTCTCCATGAGTCTGAACCTCGCATAAAAGCACTTGATGAATTCAGGCAAGCCTTTAAGCTATCTTCTAACCAGAACTTTCAATATATGTAATTGAAAGCTTTTTGTTGATCTAGATTTAAAAATTATTCAAGGGAGATTGGAGATCAGCCTTTTGATGCTTTTAAAGGGTTTGACAAAAAGAAGAGCTCTCTGTTGAGTATATATGAGTTGGTATGGGATGCGTTTAACATGGGGTTAGTTCCTTTTCATTTCCCAAAATGTCTTAAAAATTCCAGAGGTAGGGCCACAGATTCTGGAAGGTTGGACCAAGGTCCGTAAACACATAATCAGTGAGAAATGGCTAGAGTACATTTCAAACTAATGCATTTGGCCTACTATGGTTTTAACATACCAAATCTCCCCTGCTAACCCAACCAGACTGGTGGCATGCCCTAAATGCTAAAATGCAGGTACTGATTTATTTCATAGTATATGGATGTGCCCTAAGGTACAGGGTTTCTGGCATGATGTGGTGGAGTACATCGGTAACATGTGGAAAGGACCAATCCAAATACCCCACTGCCACTCCTTTTTTATTCATTTACACCTATTGATAACCTAGCTCACAGACCTGGGAATATATCTCCCTGAGTCCACATTGCCCTGACAGTGGGCAAAGTTGTCTACTACGACACTGGCTTGAGTCTTCAATGCCAACTATGTCTGATATAACGCAGCAACTAAAATATTATCTATTGATGGATAAAGTGGAGATGGAAAGGGTTAGAGATTGTAGAATAGCATGGTTCCTTAAAAAATGGCAACAGTTTATGAACACCCACCTTTCACTAGATGAAATACAGGACCTATCCATCTCCATCTACACACCAAAGAGATTATAATTCCTTCTCTTAGAGCTCTATAAGGCTTTGAACAGTGTGCTGTCGTCTGGCTTTGCACATTCCCATCATCACCAGCCGCTAGTTCTTAAATAATGGGAGGTTCCCCACTCCTTACTGATGTGGTATAGATGCTACTTTGATATAATTTTAATGATGTTTCAATCCAATGCATCATTGTACACATTGTCATACTCAAATATATATCTTTTTTTGTTTTATGAATCTTTAAATAAAGATGTTAAAAACAAGGCTGAGGAACATTCCTGAAACAAGTTCTGATGATCAAGTCTAGGAATTTCTTATAGATTTATCCACAACCATTCTTCCTCACACCCCTAAAAGCAACCTTCTAATAATCCGTGCTCATAGGTTCCCCAAACCCAAATCTCTTCCACAAAGCACACCCGGGGATTTATTAGCCAACTACATTTCTACCATTTAAAAACTGCACTCCTTAGGGAAACAAACAAGAAGAAATCTCTGACTGTTTTAAACAAATTCAAATTTTTTGCTGATCTTTCTTCAGCTACCCTGACACGTAGGTGTGATTTTGCCAAACATATCCGAGTATTAAGAAACAACCATATTCCATACCAATGAGGCTTCCCTATTAAATTTATCATCACAAGAAATGGTGCTAACTACATCATATCTTCTTCAAAGGAAACTTCAGTTCTGCTAACTAAATGTTTCCTGGCTTTGCCTCTAGATGGAGCCTCCTCACCATCCAAGAAGACACCAACATTTCCCAGAAATGGTCTAAATTTGGCTCCCCTAGAGCATCAACTTCACAGCCTGATATAACGTTAAAATGAGAAAATAATATAGTATTTATTTAACAAAAATAGGGGGGTACTCAAATATTTAAAAGTTCATGTACAAACCCTACATGTGGAGAGAGATTGGACTGATAACCATCCACATACATCGGGACCTGACAAGCAGCCACTGATTAGCTGGCATATAATGCCCAATAGGACGTACTTAATTTTAGTCCGCTAGCCAGTGGCTGTCATAGCCATACATCGGGCAGTGACAGTCTTATCATGGTCTGTGTGGGGTACTAGCCTAGATAGTGCACTGATAGCCGGCGCCTAGGTTACTCAAATATGCCCCACACCGCTGGACCCACAACTAAAAGACTTGTCTTCCCTTAATATGGTAGGCTACATTGAATCAGTATGAACGTTCAACGCATTTCCACGTGGGACCTGTCTCCCCACTTCATCAGGAGTGTATTAAGTTTAATTGTTGAAAAACAGTTCCAGTACAAGGGGGGAGGCAGCTCTCACCTGTTAGTCCACTATCACGGAGCACGGAGGTCGCACCTGGAGGCGAAAACAAATAGCAGGAAAGGAAGAGATGTCCAGCTCCAAAAATAGTGGTAGAAAAATCTTGTATCTTTATTCTGCGGTAATAAAAACTTCCATACAGGATGCTAAAGTCAACATGTTTCAGACCATCACATATTCAAGGTCCTTCCTTGTCAATTGTTAAACTGTCCTGAAGACCTGCACTGTAGCGTGCAGGTTTCTGGCGCTGTAATGGCCGTATGCGGCCGCGACACGCCGGACATATAGAGGTAACACCCCACCCACCGGAGGTGTGCGCATCTGTGAGCCGCCAATGAGGATAGGGGGCGAGTCACACGCCACATCTCCTCAACGCGCGTCACAGAAAGAAAAAGTGTCATATCTATGTCCTCTTCGCGAACGGATTGCTTAACACGTTCGATCCCCTGTACACGCAGAACATTAAGGTCACTGCCATGATGATAACAAACATGGCGTGCCACTGATGTATCCCGACCATTCCTAATGTCAGAAAAGTGTTCCCCTAATGTGCCCGTTACCGTGGTCTTGAGCCAGTAGGTAACAGCCTTTATGCATCCCATACTGCAGACACATGGCTCAAGACCACGGTAACGGGCACATTTTTATGTGGCTCATGCATTGCATGTGACAATATAATGAAGGGAGCATCCTTTACAAGTCAGGTGACTGGAGAGAGATTCTCTATTCGCTCCTTGATCAGATGTACATCCAATGGTATTATATATCTACTTACGTGTGAATGCGGATTGCAGTATGTAGGGAAAACGAGGCATGAACTAAGAAGACGGATAGGGGAACACTTTTCTGACATTAGGAATGGTCGGGATACATCAGTGGCATGCCATGTTTGTGATCATCATGGCGGTGACCTTAATGTTCTGCATGTACAGGGGATCGAATGTGTTAAACAATCCGTTCGCGGAGGGGACATAGATATGACACTTTTACACAAAAAGGCCCATTGGATATTCAAACTATGCACCACTAATCCCAAGGGACTAAATTAAGCTATATCCTTTGCTTGCTTCATCTAAGGTCCAAGGGTCTAGATGACCTTATTCTTGTCCCGATATGCAGGGCTGAGACAAGGTCCACCACCAACAGAGGCTGAGCTGCCCAAGTGCGCCCCTTACTTCACTTCAGGGCAGACTTGTCTCACGATCTATCCCTGCTGGGGCCTGGGCTGGGTCGTGACACAGTGCTGTGCTGCTGCCCGCGCTGCTCCTGGTCTCCAGAGGGCGCACATGTGACCTGACTGCGTACAGTGCGTCAGGTCAAAGTGCGCGCTGTACGCAGCCAGTCAGGCAAGTGACTGAGCAGAGACCAGAGCAGCGGAGCGGCCGAACCAGGAGGCGGAGCGGGGAGGGAGCACATAAGTTAGTGCCAAGTGCTCACTACTCCCTCCGTCCTCCAGCGCAGCCGGCAGCCCGGCAGGCGCGCCAGCAGCAGCGACGTGGTCCGGTGGCATTGCTAGGGCTGTTGTCACCCGGTGCGGTAGAAAATGGTGTCAAAACCCACTACCCCCTCCCCCCCCCCACCACTCGCAGACCGATCACTGACCGGGGGGGGGGGGGGGTTAGGTCGCATAGGCGTGGCACAGCCTATTGCATTAGGGTGTGCACCCTGAAGCACAAACACACACGCCGCACACGTGTGCATGTATGGAGTCTGCAAGAAGCATAAGCCTCTAGGGAAATAAACTGTAGTTGGTTTGCTGTAATGCTCTGCAGGGGGGGTGCTGTAATGCTCTGCAAGGGGGGTGGGGGTTGCTGTAATGCTCTGCAAGGGGGGGTTTGCTGTATTGCTCTGCAAGGGGGGGTGCTGTAATGCTCTGTAAGACCCCCAATATACTGCGTAGATAGCCCCCGTATAATGCGCAGACCTCCCTATATAATGCGCAGACATCCCCATATACTGGGCGGACCACCCTATATAATTACAGCAACCCCCTTGCAGAGCATTACAGCAACCCCCTTGCAGAGCATTACAGCAACCCCCAACCCCTTGCAGAGCATTAGAGCAACCGCCAACCCCCTTGCAGAGCATTACAGCAACCCCAGCCCCTTGCAGAGCATTACAGCAACCCCCAACCCCCTTGCAGAGCATTACAGCATCCCCCTTGCAGAGCAATACAGCAAACCCCCCCTTGCAGAGCAATACAGCAAACCCCCTTGCAGAGCATTACAGCACCCCCCGTGCAGAGCATTAAAGCAAACCAACTACAGTTATATTTACACCTTCAGGGACCCTAAAGAGGCCTACCAGCTCTCTCCCCATGAATCCGGCCCAAAATATGACTCTGCCACCTTCGTGCTGACATCGCAGCCTTGTTGGGACATGGTTGCCATCCAACAACCATCCACTACTCCATCTATCTGGATTGTCCAGAGTTCCATGGCACTCATCAGTAAACAAGACTGTTTGAAAATGTCTTCCTGTATGTCAAGGCCCACTGCAACCGTTTCTGCTTATAAGCACTGGTTTGGGGGTGGCCGAATTGTAGGTTTATGCACAACTGCATGCCTCTGGAGGATCCTACACCCGGAGGTTCGGCATTTTAGCAGCTGCTCTCTTATGCCTC